>JAAGKR010006455.1:0-20040 GCA_011419295.1 Clarias macrocephalus
ATAATAATAATAATAATAATAATAATAATAATAATAATAATAATGAAAGTTGCATAATTGTTATGCATTTAGTACAAGAAATTTAAATGTTAAAATGTACAAACTGTAACTCTGAATATTAAGGTACTTCAAAAGAAGAAATAATTACTTACGTTTTGATTAATTAGTGATTCATTTTAATAACATGCTGATTGTTAATTGTTGATTGCTAAAGGACAATATGATGAAGTCTTACCCGTGAGAATGAGGCTCAAAAATATACAGCGTGCGGTTTTAAGGTGTGTGTCATGTTTGTTTGTTTCTGTTCAGACTGTGTTTGATGGTCAGGCTCTATATGTGGTTTTACACACGCACATGCACACACGCACGCACACACACGCACATGCACACACGCACGCACACACACGCACGCACACACACACACATGCACACACGCACATGCACACACGCACGCACACACACGCACATGCACACACGCACGCACACACACGCACATGCACACACGCACGCACACACACGCACACACACGCACATGCACACACGCACGCACACACACGCACACACACGCACATGCACACACGCACGCACACACACGCACATGCACACACGCACGCACACACACGCACATGCACACATACACACATAAACACACACACACACACCATGCAGTGTATTTACATTGTATCTCTCTCACACACTCTGTTGAGGTTGAGTCTCTCTCTACATACATAGCAATTATTTTTCAAATTAATTTTATTATTTAATTTTAACTTTGCTTTTTTTATTAACTGCATTGTTAATGTGGAGTTAAATAAACATGTCTGTGTGGCCATAAAACCTTCCAACGTTCATATAAAAGTTTGCAACTGAGCAAATACACTGAAGTTTAAAAACACTCACAGAGACAATAACAAATCCCATCAATCCAATTTCTATTCTGATTTATTAAAAACTCAGTTAACTAATAAAAACAGTTAAGATTATTGAGTGCAGCAACAAAGTTCAGGAGGAAATACAGATTTTTATTGCATTTTTAGTATATAATCTGTAATTAATGACTAATTCAGGAAGTTTTTAATTGATTTTTAATTTTTAATGATTTATAGTGCTTTTAGTTTCCCCACTTATGTATGTTATAGAACATTATGTAAATATACACTATATAAACATTACACTTCATGTCTTCTACATTATATTGCTAAAATGATCATAAATTGTTATTATGATTTTATGCGAATGTCTGAATATAAAACCTCTGTATCTGCTGCACATCCCACATCTGGAGCTTCACTGGCCTGTAAACAAGACAAACAAATAAAATGTTAACAATCAAATAAATCAATCAAAAAAATTGTACAGAAACACAGGGTGATTTAAACCCTCACTATGTTCACAATCACAACTTCACCATAGTTAGTGTTACACAAACACACAATACTTTTGAAACATGAATAAAATGTGAAGTTCTTGATCTTCAAACCTCCTGCGCGGTTTTCTTATCGTCATGTTTGTGAATTTTCACGGCAGCGTAAACAACACCCAGATCATCTGTCGGTGCCGCCTGCAACACAGAACCAGTTTCTGTTCATTTATCATTTATCATCTAAAACCCCAAGACAACTTACTTCTATTCCAATAGTGGATAAAAATATGAATATAACAGGGTACAATAAAACTGTTGAATTTTTAGATTTACAGTGAAACCCTGTTATTAAACATTTATTTAAATGAAATTAATTTATAATTTATTTAAAACCTTAAACATTTACTACTATTTTATTTAATTTTTATTTACTGTATAAAATTAGTCAAAACTTTTGACAGCCATCAGACATGTATTTAAGTGATTTTTTCTATTATTAGCATTTCTTAGGTATTTGGGTTGACGCCTCAATATAAATCGCTCTGGATAAGAACGTCTGCCAAATGTAAAAATAATTCAGCATCTAGTATTATAGGATATTACAGTAAAATTGCTGAGTGACTCTAATAAATTCTGTTAAATATAAATTAAATAAGGTAAATGCAAATCTAAAAATGCATTTTAAAATGTACTTGTATGGATTTTACACTTGACTTAACTTTTATTTATTTTTGAATCGATCAATAGATAGATGGATATTACCTGGTTTTTATTCTTTCCTTTCCTGCAGCGATCTGTAGAAAGTTTTTGGAGAAAGTTTATGAAGCTGTAATCAGACGCTGTGATGTAAACCAATGATCCCTATATGGTCAGATTATTTATACTTACGTTCTATCGTTATATTACTCCGGTGTTCCTCACTCACCTCTGTGTATACAGCATGTCAGAGACGTAACGCAGACAAGAATCAGCGCAGAACCCAACACTGCCATCCATATTACTGACTTCTCGCCCTGGTCCGCTGTGTCCGTGTTGGTTCCCACAGTGGAGTTTGTATACATGAGAGTTAATATATTATAGACTATATTTAATCATTTTATATTCTGTAATTAATGTAAATAAGTATTGATACAGATACAGTCCTGTTTCTGTAAGTAGTAACGTGTTTGTATAACATTATTATAAGGAGTCTCCAGTTTCAGCACTTTGTAACAGTCTGAGATGAAAGTGTAACTTTAATCTTCAGAAGAGACGAGTTTACTGTGGTTTCTCAGCGCCCTGATAAACTGTGTATTTTATCTAATTAACTTGAAAAAAAAAGAGAGACTGGTGAGGAAATGAGTGTTTATAGCTGTAATAATTGACTATTTTCTTTTTTCCAAAGAGAAAATATGGATTGATGCTGCTATAGGAAACTAAAGATTTTTCCCAAAAAAAAAGGCTCTGGTGACAATGTGCTTGTAATGAACTTGTTTCTTTCTAAACACATGATTTAAAGTGTTTATAGATTCATACTGTAGAAAAGCAGCATTTACAAAATTGCATGAATAAAATAAACATGAACAAAAAAAACAATTACTGTAAAAATGTGGAAATGTTCCAACATATCAGAACGTTTGTACTCACTCACGATCAGCTCGGTTCCTCCACCCTCGCTTTTGGTACTGAGCAGAGGAACCTCCTGCCACACGCTGCAGTAATAAACCCCGCTGTGGTTCATGTTGACTGAGTGAAGTGTGAGTGTGTGAGATTTATTCACATGAGTTGTGTTAAGTTTTATATCTGATATATTATAAGCTACATTTAGAACTACTGTGTGGTTTTTGTTCCTCCACTGTATTTTAACTTGTTCTGCCCGTGACGTCTCCCAGAGTGTGAAGTGACAGGTGACGTCCACTCGCTCTCCCGACGCTGCAGTTACACGCCGTGGTGTTTGCCACACGGTCAGGTTGAATCCACACACACATCCTACAGAGACACAAATTATTTACAGTGACAGAAAAATACCTGATAAAGGCAATATGTTAAATATTCTCATTCTTTTTTTATTATTTAAAAAGAAATATTTAAATCTTTCATCTATAGTATGTAATTAAATTGTTTTTATTCTTCTATAACAAACAGTATTTCTAAAATATATCTTTTTAAAATAAAAAGTACTTAATTATTCTTTCCATTGAAGTTGTATTGAAGTCAGTATTATATTTTCCGCTGCTTATTCACAAAAGCCTTTTCATGTTTACATTTACTGCACACAATTTATAAATTAGTTATAATAAATCATATGTAAGTTAGATGAGCTTAGAATCGCACCTGTGAGGAGGACAACCAGAAAGAGCCGACACGCCGCCCTCTGTGTGTGTGTCATGTTCCTGTTTACTGCATAGTCTGAGTTAGACACACACTGCATAGTCACACACACACACACACACACACACACACACGCACACACACACAGTGAGTAAATCGTTCAGATATAACATTATATAAGCAAAGTTCCCGGGAGGAGAGTGTTAGAGAGGATGAGATCTTGTACTTCACGTATGAAGATTAAAAGATGCTGAACACGCCTGTGGCAGGATGTCGATCATTACAGCTGTGATGTTAACGTGGATAACAAACCACTGTGCAATGATCAGCTGCTTTTAGAAATAGTAAAGAAGAGAAATTGAAACATGTTCATTCAAATATGTGTTAATTCAGTTGGTATCACTAATAACTAACGCAGCTAGTGAATCTAATTATCTAACGCAGCTAATGACACGAAGAACGGAAGTCACAAACACTAGCAGGCATGAGTCATTGAGCAGCACATGGCACAAAATGGCACAAAACACGCCCACACCCACAACACCAATCCATCTCTGAATCTGCTGAATCTCAGCTCTTTTGTAGGTTTTAGCTTTTAGCCCCGACTGAGGACGTTCTACTGTATCTGTTGCCTCACTGGAGATTAATGCAATAAAGCAGCACTAGAAACTTAACACATCCTCCTTTGGTTGATGCTCTGTTCCACTTAAGACAGATCATCTAACAAGCGAAGAAAACAGATAACAGCCTCTCAGCTCTTCATTTCTATGCAGAAATTCAAAGTGGTTCCTGCAACTCCCAGTTCAGCAGCTGACATCATACAGTATGAACACAGCGAGTCCGAGGATCAGCAGAGAACCCAGCAGCACCTCCTCCCTCTAAACGAGTTAAAGTGTATATGTACAGGAGCAGCTCCAGGGATTTGTCGGGCCGGACACAGACAGACATGGAATGGAGTCGGGGAAAGTGCTCTTTTATTTCTAATTTGTAGGGAGGGGAGGAGAGGAGGAATATCCTGTGATGTAGTGGATGCTCAGTGACTCACAGCTGTGCACGATACCAGTGGCATAGCAGAGGGAGGCAGACTAGAGGTGTGGCTGCAGCAAGGATGAGAAAATGACAGAGCTGATGAAGTGCAAGATGAACGCGTGAAGTGCAAGATGAACGCTTCTCAATCAGCCCTGCCCACTGCCCAGAGTCAGGCGTGTCTCCAGGGAAGACCTGACCCTCAGCACATACCTCCATGAGAGTCCAACAACACCGCCATGCTGGGTTCCTGCTCAATGTCTGACCCATAACCAGTCAGGCATCAAATCAAACTTAATGTCTCTGCAGGAAGAAGGTGCTCAGGTCTGTCTGTGTGGGATGTAGAGGACGGGGAGCTGGTCAGCACCTTTCTGTGGAATGGCTCCTCCTGAGACAAGTTAACTGGATTCTAGCTGCAGAGGAGCCGTTCCACACACTCAATCAATAGTAGCCCCAACCCCTGAACAGCATGCAGGTAAACCACACTGTGAAAAATGGCCGTAAATTTAACAGTGAAATACCGTATAAATACTACAGGATAAATTAAAGTATTTCACCAAACTTGCGATAATCATAGAATTTACAGTGAAAAACTGTACTTAGTTTTACAGAGTTTTTAACATACGACAATATGGTTTACTGCAGTAAAATTACGATAAAAAGGAAAACATTATTTTGTCTTCATCAATTCAAAAGTATTGACTTTATGACATTATGCGTTATGGATGTAACATATAAACTCTCCGAGAAGGTATTTGTTACCCATATACTGAACCATCAGTTTGTATTTTACTAAACCTCTTGTTGATAGAAATCAGAATAATATCTGTCTGAAACTTAGTGCATTTGCAGGTGTGCTGCAGGTGGGCAGTGGAACCAACAGTGAACGGTACTCCGCCCTTTGATCACCGCCGCGAGGACAGCCGCGAGCACGCGCCTCTCCTTTAACCCTTTCCTTCCCTTCCATCCTAAATAAAATCGCCCCTGTTCTGTAAGACCTCACCTGTCGTGTGCCAAACTGGTTACAAAACACATGAACATATTTGACACCCCAGTGAAATATTGTTTTGCTTTTTTTTTTATTAATAAACACATGGTACCATGCTGATGTCCAAGTCTTGAATAGATTTTGATGTGTTTTGATGATTTGATTTAGGTTTGTATTCATCAATTAGTATAAACGTGCTCTCAATAGTTTCTTAACAAATCCGAATGCTTAGCGATGTGACTTCTATCTCTGAGATCAAATGAGGCTTTGACAGAACTGCTGAATGAAGTCACTGTGGTTATTCATAATGAAAAATAGTCCAACAGCATTGACATATTTAATGGTTTTTCCTTAGTTTAAATAGTTTCCTTAGTAAAAGTATAATCTAATGAGTGCAATCTCGTATGTTGCTGCCGTATTTTTTACGGTAAAGTTCTGGCGACCACAGCTGCCATTTTTATTTTACCGTAAAATTTACGGTTTATTTTTTTACTGTGAAAAAAATGGTGTAGTGATTTGGCGGCAACAACAATGTCAGTTTCCTGTCCGTTGTTTCCACCAGCATTATTGATGAGGCAACGCAGGGAACCCAAGCTTGTCCCTGCCTAGGGCAGAGGCATGGGTAAGTCAGGAGCCAAGCAAACATACAGGGGTCATACACCACCTCAACTCCCAATCTAGACCTCATTGGTGGTGACCTCGTAGACATCCCTGTAAACACAAGTAAACAGGAGGCTCCAGTTCAATATGAGCTTTTGGAACTCCCTGTATCTAGCAGGGTACTAGCTGGTGTTCCATGATGCTGATGGTGGTGCTTGTGGTGGAGCAGGGTAGTGGAGCCATCAACCTCAAGCCAGGGTTTTTCTCTTGATGTGAGAGCTGGGTCTCTCTCACTAGGTCAGGGTTCGCAGACGGGGAGATCTTCAATGCTATGGGCTTAGGCTGCCTTTACACATCTCTTGGGTGCAGATTGTGAGCGTGACAAGAGTTGAGGGCTTCCTTCACCCTCTACGCCAGTAGGACCTTTTCCAGCATGGCACTTTTGCAGCGGTCAATCAGTTGGATTGGACCCGGTGCTGGGTGATGTAGAGCAGATGTAGAGCTTGGGTTAAGGCACCTCTCTGAAGGACCACGTGCAGAACTTGGCTGTGGCTTTGGAGAGTCCAATGCAGGACAATATTTACTCCTTCACGTAGGAGTTAGCTATGGTCAGCTGTAGTCATCTGCTTCTATATGGTGAGCATCCTGGTCTTTGCTGGTGAACAGTGGGATATGGCTGGCTGCCCATCTAGCTCCTATACAGTCAACGGGGTATTTGCCAAAACTTCCCCATGCTGGTGCCTTCAGACAGGGAGTTGCCTGGGAGCATTGCGAAGAGGACTGTTTGTGGAATCCACATGCAGGTGTTGAAAGAGTAACTTCTGTTTTACTATTAAATGTCGGTCCATGTTTCTATGGGGATCCAAGTCCATGCTGCGAAACCCACCCACATAGCAACTCCGATCATTTGATGGGAAACGGTGACAGGGGATGTAGTCGGGAAAATGTGCTTTTTTATTTATAATGTGATAAAGTTAACAAAGTCTCACTAGCTGAGGAGAGGCAGTAATACCCAGCTTAGCCACCTGACCTGGGCAGGAGCAGAGTAAGTACAGGACCATCATAAGGCTAGTGAGAAGAAAATGGATTGTAAAATACCCAACAGTTGTTGAGCGAAGCAGAATATTCACCATCTTCCTATTCAACCCAGCTGCAGGAAACTTTCAGACCAAAGCTTCAGGCTCATGAGAACTTCAGAACTGTACCATTCAGAGAGTGTCTTCCCCAACCCTAAAAGCAGCATGAGGTGTATGTAGGCCTGTTATTCTGTTCACCAGGTGTTTAGTAAACATGGTGGATCAAACTAGCGCAAACGTTTATTACCTTGTGTATATTATCAGGAGTTATTCATTTTCATTAAAATGTCCTAGCGGTTCTTAAGCGGCCATGACAAAACTGATACCCTTCAGGATGGGATGGTCTGCTACCGGCTAATATCATTATATCTTAGCTCATGCCGTTGTCTTTCATGGCAAACATACAGGTTTCAAGTTTACTGATCAGGACGATTATGAAGAGCTTCTGCTGCTCAGACCTTTCAAGTGGTGCTCGGCTAATCTGTCCTTTTGTCTTTTCAGCAGTTCATAACCACAATGAACCTCTCAATCAGTGAGGCACAGATAAGAGCTCACACTCAGACTGTATTAGTGTTTCCCCAGAAAAACTCTGTGAGACACCATGTGCTAATCAGACACAGATAATCTGTTGATACCAGCTGCTTTGTGCAGGTTCTTGGAGAAGGAGGAAGCTTCACCTCATGCCTCGGAGTTCTGTTAGTGTGAACACACGCGTCTGCTTTCTCCATCAGCGTTTGTGTCTCTCTGTGTGTGTGTGAGTGTGTGTGTGTGTGTGTTAATGCTGAAGTGGTGTGTGTCCTCCATCCTGACCTCTCTCACGTTCCCTGAATGGAAAAGCATCTGATCCTCAACTGTATCACTTTCACAGTTAGAATAACGATGATAAATAAACATTAACATTCAAATCCGTCTTAGAAATGTTCAGTTCATCACAACATCTCTCTGACTCTCTCTCTCGCTCTCTCTCTCTCTCTCTCTCTCTCTCTGAAGTGGGATGATATTCACTTTCACTCCAACACCCTTGGAGGTAATTAAGCCGTATCCCATCTCCAACTCACTCAGTTTTTTCTGCTGAGTGTCTCAGGCTTCACTCTCTCTCTCTCTCTCTCCTTCTCTCTCTCTCCTTCTCTCTCTGCTCTGGACTCACCTCTTGTTTTTTTTTTCCCTAATCGTACGTTGTTTATATTAACTCCATCCGGTGAAGTGCATATTTCGGATATTGTGTATGGGTGTGTGTCTGTCTGATTCGTCATGAGTCCTGGACTTTCACGATCCGTGGAGAAGGTGAGGGGTTCGATCGACAGCAGTGTGGATCACAGTTTGGAGCAAGGAACCGAAGGAGAAACTCCACCACCTCTAAGAAATTACATCTTCCTGACCATTTTCACATGTTTCTGTCCTGCGTGGCCCATCAACATCGTAGCGCTCGTCTTCTCTATGATGGTATGTCCATTTCATTATTTTCTTTTCTTTAGTGGTGATCTATTTCAGCCTTAAAGTTGATGACTGTGGCCCAAATGAAGTGCTAATGAATCCTTCAAACTTAAATCAGAGCACTTTTTAGAGACCCCCCCTCCCCCCCCTCCCTCTCTTTAATGGTATTAACAAGCTGTATGAGTGAGACAATGAATCTTTTCCTCCTTCATGTCATATAATATATAATATTTCTGCCTCGTTTTTTAAATTTTTTTTTATTTTTTTATCACTGTTCGTCTCTCACGGTAGTTTCCTTCCTCGGAGATTCAGATTGTGAAATCTTACCAAACACTTGCCTTCTCATGATTCAGTCAGACTCATAAGTGTTATAAATAGACGAGCCTCAAGTATCAGCAGCCTGCACAAAGTGTGTAAGGGTGCACACACACCCAATACACACCGCTTTCACACACCCACACATGAATGCAGAGTAGAGATATATGTGTGTGTGTGTGTGTGTGTGTGTGTGTGTGTGTGTGTGTGTGTGTGTGTGTGTGTGTGTGTGTGTGTGAGTGCAGGTTTCAAATGCCACGCCTGTCCTCCCGCACAGTTATTATTCATTCTTGTATTCGCACGCCACAGCTTTAAATGGTCCTGTTTAATAAAATAGCAACGAATGTACAAATTTAAATGAACAGATAATAATAATAATAATAATAATAATAATAATAATAATAATAATAATAATAATAATAATAGTTGTGAGGCTTGAGATTTAACATTGTTTTTGAGATTCGACAGGGTTTTCAAACAGTGATTTTTTTTCATTTATTTATTATTCAATAATCTGCTTTGTTGCAATGTTTCTATTCCAAAATCAATTGATAATCTATATTTTTATATAAGTCTAATATCAATTATTTAAATAATTAAATCTAATATATTTTTCATATATTGCAAGTTTTCCTTTGTGCTGTATTGAAATTCCATTTTTGAGGTTTATGTACAGTGTATACTGTAGCTGCATATATTCATATGTTTGTAGTTATATATTAAATATACTAAATAGGAAGGATCACAATATTTCATTACAATAAATCTAGGAGGAAACATTACAATAATGTAAAATATAATAAATGGATGATTTATAGAATTAAACAATTATATTTTATTTGGAAAGTTATTATTATTTTGAGCATATAGCTGTAAAGAAAGTTATCTCTACACACACTAAACACTACACACACATGGTACAAACCGTATACAAACTTTATAATGCTAAGGCATGTGAGAATGCAAATTTAAATACACACAAACACAAATACAATTTATTTATGTTTTTTTCTCTGCAGTCTATTTATTACACCTACACATTTGCTAATTCTTTTGAACTTGTTAGGGGTAAACCTTTACAAACAGAGTTCAACATTTAGGTTACAGTACAAATCTGACCTGAAAAAAATCTGGAAAAAACCCTAATGAACACAGATTCTTATGTAAATTAGGGCAATACAGTGCAACATCTGGAATTTCCCAGATGTAGATTATTTTTCAAGTTCAGAAACAGTCCAGTCAAAACTGAAAATATAAACCATAATAATACACACAATAGTTACACTTCAAATGTTTAACATTCTATAAAAATGCTCACAAATTTTGTAGACGATCTATAAAAAATATTTTCTTGGCCAAAGAATAATTCAGTGCTTTTGATCTTACTTTGTTTAATGTGATATATTATACAGGTGTAATTCATATGTACTTAAAATTTCCTAATCTGTATTATACATTGTGTTTTTTCCTGCTCACATACTGTACAGATGTGTAATGCAGCTGGAATGCAAACACATACTGTAGATTTAGAGTAAACATGTCCACAGCCGCAGAGAGGTGTTGAATATTGAGTAATACAGTATAAACACTGTACCTGTGCGTCTTCTCCGGTCATGTAGCAGAACCCAAATGTTTAATCCTGCGTCAGTGTCATGAGAAAGTGCTGAAAGAGTGGTTTGACTTTTCACACCTCAACCTCAGTGCCTTGTGCATTTGCTGAGAAGTACAGCATTGACAAGCTCTGTTCTGAAACACACACAATATCCAACAGCGATGTGTGTTACGCGTGTCTTCAGAATAACAGATTTATCATTAAGACTCAGAGGGACGAGAGTGAGGGACTGGACCGTATCCTTTTAAATAGTACTGAAACTCTGAGAGAGAAGAAAGACTGCAGAAGGATTGAATTTCGTAAAATACGTTTTTTCGCAGCCGTATGTAGTTTAAAGACACAGAGAAAGTCAGACATGTGCTTTCATTTTGATGTATTTTTCTAAGGCAACATGTCTGATGTAATGTAAATATTATAGACTCTGAGTTACACATACATTAGCAGGGCGTGAATTTAATTCAAGACGGACTTTATTTGTCCCTGTTGGTCATTTTTTAAATGACAAACATCAGAGGACACGTAATGAAAATAATATGTATTTTATGTATAGTGTTTTTGCTTTGGGAGATGTGATGAATATGGTTTAACTGTTTGTTTGTTTGTTTGTTTGTTTGTTTGGTAAATAAACCGCGTGAGTAAATGATGGACTGTAAGTGATTTTTTATCCTGAAATTATTTTAGTTAAAGTTTTTTTTTTTCTAAATATAAAATACATAAAGGTTCAAATCAAGCTGAATCAGCAGTTATTCTCTTCAGAAACAGTTCCCTTTTTGGAAAATAAGAATCTTTATTCATTTACAGAACCCAGGGGTTTTTTCTGTACAGTTTACTTATTAACTTAGTTTCATTTAAAACGCAACAACAACAAAAAAACGAATAATGCAAAATAACTCTTAAAGAAAGAAGTAATTCAAAGAAAGAAAATAATCAGCTATAATTTGTATTTTGTGCAACACACTTACCCAGGTTACACACACACTCCTAGATCAAAGGGTTCTTCAAGGACGCTCTGGATAATTAAGGGTTCTTCACTTTGAAGTAAAGGAATTACTTTCCGAACCTTTCCGATAGTGAAACATCAGCGCTTTCTAACAGAGTATCAGGTTCAACAGATTCTACAGGAACAGGGGAAGAACCCTAAAGGTCTCTAACAGTGTCTCTGTCCTAAATTCATCTATCTGATTCTAACTATATGTTGTTTTAAATCAATGTAATATCAGGTTAAATATACATATAAATAAATAAAAAACTCTCTCCATCAGACGCCCCGTCTGTCTGGGAAATGGTTTGCGCCGTTCAGAATTTCACCACATGTCTGCTTCAATTCAGTTAAGCTCAGATTTGATCGTGTGTGTGTGTGTGTGTGTGTGTGTGTGTGTGTGTGTGTGTGTGTGTGTGTGTGTGTGCACGCACAGCAGCAGCAGGGAAAGCGAAACACGTCTGAGGTTTCAGGTTGACTGTGCTGTCGTCTGTCCTGAGTAACACACTCTCAAATCACACCATCTGCCATCTGACTCTCTCACACACACACACACACACACACACACACACACACACACACACACACACACACACACACACACACATATATACATACATACAGTACATACAGAGAGAGTGAAAGAGAGAGAGACAGAGGGAGAAAACTCAATCCAGCGTCATAAAAGACCAGGTTGAAGAACAGTAAGTTGTGGGTGTTTTACTGCAGGAGATGAAAAAGTTCTCCTCGGTTCTGTTAGTGTCACTCGTAATGTAGTGCGCACTACTTAGTAATGTTCTGTCCAATGTTCTCTTCAGCTTTAGTCCAGCCTTCTGTCCAGTTTTAAGTCCAAATTACCCCATCTGTATTCTATCTAAAGTTCTTCACCATCTTTTAAAATGATCTGGCTTGGTAAAGCTGAGGGTTTTGGGGCAAATGGGATTCTAGGTCCCATGGACACGTAGGGCTTTTTGGACAGCAAGTTCCAGGATGAAAGAAACATCAAACTCAGAGAAGATAACAGTCTAGCAACATTAAATTATAATGGGAAATTATATTGGGATCTATTATATCTATTATATATTGGGAAATTATATAAGGATCTAGAAGCAGGAACATACTGTAGAACTTTGGAAACAAAGAATGTGTGAGGATGGAATATGGGGAAAATAAGACTGTTGGAACATAGCATGGTGACGCAACAAATCTTGGATAGAGGGACATAGACAAAACTGTGGAAAAATGGGGCAAAGGGAAGTTAAGACTTAGAAGAAAAATAACAGAGCCCTTAGAATAGATGACATACAGGTACACAAGGCCTTGTTTATAAAAGCACCATGAGTTCTTGGGTATCCAGGGTCTGGGAAACATAAGACATAGGATACATAGGACACTAGGAATCCACAGGAGCCTGCTGTGTATATTAGACCTTGAAAAAACATTAACAATATAGAACCTGGGATGGTCAGAAAATATGATGCATCAGAATCATACGAATCTGGAACAAATCTTGAAAGAACATAAGACTCTGGGAAGTCCTGACTCTAGAAATACAAGTGCTTGTTGGTCCTGAGTACACACACACACACACACACACACACACACACACACACACAGGATACAAGGAGTTTAGAAATATAGAACCATAATGTCTGGAGAAGTCAGGAACATTTATACACTGACTGGGCCATACACAGGTGGAAATGTCACCAAGGGATAGAGAAATGTTATTCCACCAGCACACTTTCAGTGCAGGCTGTAAAGATTATTTATAGGGTTGTGCACTATGAACTCAAGCGTTAGTGGCATAAAGCTAAAGGAAACTTCACAGCGTCTGCAGCGTGTTTATTCCGCGTCACTGAACCTGACCTGCTGCACTAAAAGCAGAGTGGCATCTACACTATGTCCCTCAAGTCTCGATGTGTTTTATGAGTTACATCTGATCTGTTAATCCCTGAAAGGGCCTCAACACCGCTAATGTGTACAAGTCTTACATGCTAGTGTTCTACACATGCTAGGATAGTAACACATCATATGCAAGGATATGATGCCATGCTTCACATATTTGTATGTAGTACAATGTATTCTGATTGGCTGAGAGCAGTACAGTGTGTTCTGATTGGCTGAGAGCAGCACAGTGTGCTCTGATTGGCTGAGAGCAGCACAGTGTGTTCTGATTGGCTGAGAGCAGCACAGTGTGCTCTGATTGGCTGAGAGCAGCACAGTGTGTTCTGATTGGCTGAGAGCAGCACAGTGTGTTCTGATTGGCTGAGAGAGGTACAGTGTGTTCTGATTGGCTGAGAGCAGTACAGTGTGTTCTGATTGGCTGATAGCAGTACAGTGTGTTCTGATTGGCTGAGAGCAGCACAGTGTGTTCTGATTGGCTGAGAGCAGCACAGTGTGTTCTGATTGGCTGAGAGCAGTACAGTGTGTTCTGATTGGCTGAGAGCGGCACAGTGTGTTCTGATTGGCTGAGAGCAGCACAGTGTGTTCTGATTGGCTGAGAGCAGCACAGTCTGTTCTGATTGGCTGAGAGCAGCACAGTGTGTTCTGATTGGCTGAGAGCAGTACAGTGTGTTCTGATTGGCTGAGAGCAGTACAGTGTGTTCTGATTGGCTGAGAGCAGTCAAGTCAAGTAGGCTTTGACAGTATGATGCCCCACAATCTGCACTGCGTTTATTGTAATGTAATGTATAATGTACTTTTGTGTTTTTTTCCCTGCCAGTCTCAGAGCAGCTATGACAACGAGGATTATGATGGAGCGTACCGTCTGGGGAGAAAAGCTCTCCACATGGGCATTGCTTCTTTCATCATTGGCATACTCATAATTATGACCTACTGCATCGTACACTTCACTACGGTATGAACACAAATACACAAACAACAAACAAATACTTTAAAAACAGTGTGATGTCCTCTTGTCAGCATGCAGACACAGTGTAAGCTAAAGCTTAAAGCAAACGCCTTTATATGACTGTGTAAATAATCGAAGTTACTTCTAATGCTGTCACGTTTCTTGTGTACTGCTTAGCTCTTCATTGTTTACTTGTTCTGCTATCTTTTGTATTAGCATTACGGTTATAAAGTACTTTATAGCTCTACACACATCAGTGCCACAAAAAGTTAAACTTTGCCTAAATGTGCAGTTTCCTCATAGGAAAGTCTAAAAAGTATTCCAGTATCACTGTATTCCAGTATTTATGGTACATTTCCAAACACTTCCTATCTACCTTCCTATCTTCTAAACACTTCCTATCCAGCACAAGCAGTAAGACCAAGTAAACATCTGCCTGGAGCTCAGCAGGATCTTTCTGACCCTGAAACAACATGGTCTTGACCACCCATTCTCAGTTTAACAAGTCCCTACCAAGTTATGTCTGGAGGACTTTCCTTTAGGAACTAAAGATGACCAGAAGGATGCATGCAGTGAACGCTGTTGTCTTCACCATGGGGACAGGAAGTTGACCTTCCAGCTTGAATTTTGTCTTGAAGTTTAGTTTAAAGTCTTGCTTAGACTTGGTATGGTGCCATACAATCATAAGGGAATAATTAAGATTAGACAGTGCTGTAAAGGCTGGTGATCACCACAAGGGTGGGAATGAAGCAAACTGCTTCTTAGCTTTATGCAGCAGTGGATTGATTAACAGCAAACACCGCCTTTTCGAGGCAGTGCTCTCACTGTGGGAAAAAGTTCCTTTTGAGGTTCATCCTCCATTCAGAAGATGCCAGCAACCAGAAATAGTCTGCGATCAAAGAACAATGCTGCCCTTTCACATACTTACAATCCTGATCCCAAGGCCCCACCTTCTTAATTGGTTACATTCTGTAGGATGTCAACTGGTAATTAACCAAAGTCTCAGGTGATGACCCATAGACCATCTGAGATACAAATCACTGGACGCCCTGGAGTCACACGCAACACCTTTTATGTCTTCATACAGTTCTAATAATTGTCTTTTAAAACCCTGTAGCCCTTCCCGGCATGACCCTACTCACACCACTTGGGCTTGAAAGGTAACATCATGATCCTGGTGGAGATACTAGACAACAAAGGCCTTCTTCAGGCAATGTGAGTTTTGCCTACAGTCTCCTTTCAGAGGCTGACATGCAGGTGGAGAAAGAGAACACCAGGAAGTAGATTTGCATTGTCATTGTGAAAACTGGCAGGGACATCCGAGCAATATTTCTCCCCCGTGCCAAGAACTGTCTGGTTCTCATCTACCCATATAACCCTTGCAGTGTGTCCTTGGTTACCCGCTATGCTTGTTTTCTTGGATCCGCAATAGAGAGGTGTATGTTTAGTTTTGGGATTGCAATTTACTTTTAGACCAAAAATAGGTATCTAAAGATGAATGCTTGCTGAAATTGGATAATCACTACTTCTTAGATAAGCTCCTGGTTATTATCCCATTCATTTATTCATCTCCTATTAGCACGTTCTCCTTGTCAGGGGACATTTCAGGATCAGGATCTGAAGCATGTGAGGGCGAAGTGAGAACTCCATTGCAGGACACGCATTTAAAACTTGGAGTAATTTAGCCAAGCCACGTCCTCAGAGGAACCCTGAGAAAACCCGCATGTGAAACTCCACACAGCTAAATATAGATTAAGTGTAGCTTAACACTTCATGATCACAATACTGACCTGTACAGATGCCTGTTAATGATTTTGTTTTGTTTTTTCAGCACACCATCTGAGCATGCAGAGGATGCTGACCTGGAATACTCGCACCATGGGGTTCACAATGACCTCTGATGGACTCACAGGGCAAAGCAGATATCTTGATCGATAGTGGCTCAGACGCGCCCCCTGCAGCGCTGTACAGTGTTTATGGCTAATCTGTAAAAATTTTATACATTTCTAAGCTCTGGCAAGTGCAAATTCTGGTACAGAAAGGGCGAGTGGGAAAATCCAGCATTTATTTGTGTTCATCACGTTCATTACAATCAGCATCAAATACACACTCGTGCACGTCATCACAATCCTCCTACTGGTGAGCTTAATGTCTTATCTTTTTTTGCAAAGCATGAAGTAAACAACCTAATAATGAATAATTTTCTGAAAAGTTTGAGAAAGTTGGAACAACAGTAATAAAATAAAAATGAGTATTGTATGAAAAAACTATAAAAAAAATACATGAGATACATTTTTAAGGGAAATGATCAGAAAATAAAACAAGCGTACATAGTTTAAACCTCACTTGGCTAAGACACGCCTGCTAATGGGCTTCTGCGGTTAATGCTGAAGCTACCAGGCTAATATATCTAACAAGTAATGAAAGCCTGTCTCAGATTATGCAGATGATACCAAGATGATTTTTTTATTTTATTTTAACCACTGCAGTCTCATAAATCAGATGTACAAACGGTTCCGTAGCGCTTACACATGGCCTTTGGCTGCTGTGCGAGAGGACACTGGATTGTAAAATGCTGTAAGAGGGGATGTTGGAGGTGATTAGATGTAGCCTTCGAGTGAGACAGACCCTCATTACACCGAGTAAACTGTACACATTTCACTTCTCCTCTTACTCTTCCTTTAGATCACACAGTTGATTACTGATCATGTTTTTATTTCACACCTTTTGTTGAAAGAAAATTGATGTTTGTATAGAAATGATTTGTCTGTGTGACTGTGATTTTTTTAAACAAACATGTGCAATTTATGAATTTAAATAAAGAGACAAATGGAAATCAATGTGAGAATGTACATCTGTCCATATATCTTCCCCCCCCCCCCCCCCCGTTGCTGTCTGTCTGTCTGTCTGCCTCTTTCTCCCTATTCTCCTCATCTCCCTGTGTGTCTCACTCCCTCTTCTTCTGTGTGTCTGTCTGTCTCTCTCTTCCTATTCTCCCTTTCTCACTCCCTGCCCTGTCTATCTCTTTATGTCTCTCCCCCAGTCCTGTCTTTCTCTCTGTAATCTGCAGCGTCTGGATGATCCTGTACTCTGATATGTAATATCAGAAGCAGTGAGGTTAAATATAGCCAAGTACTGGCAGTCTGTATGTGTGTGTGTGTGTGTGTGTGTGTGTGTGTGTGTGTGTGTGTGTGTGTGTGTGTGTGTGTGTGTGTGTGTGTGTGTGTGTGTGTGTGTGTGTGTGTGTGTATGTAAAGCTGCATTCAGCACACACAGTGTTAGTTTATAGCAGTGACATGGTGAAAGTGGAGAGTCGTGAGAAACTCAACACACCTCTTCGTTATTAACACATGATTAACACCGACGACCCCATACGCAACACACACAGTTGTGTTGAGAAGTTTACACACACTCATCATGAACAGGAACAAATTTATTTTGGGTTTTCTGAAATCGACACGGGGTCAAAGTCATACACAGAGCAGCCCTGAGTGAGTTTCGCCTCTAGCCGAAGCTTTTGATTGCCATCAGCGATCGCGCTTCTTTAGTTACTACAGTTACACAGACCGACCTTTAAGCACCGTCTACAAATTTCCAACACACATTTCTGGTTGAGAATCCAGACGCTACATCCAGGTTTGATGTATGTTTGGGGTCCCTGTCCTGGTTGAACACTGAGTTTTGTTCAAATTTCATCCATCTAGCTGAAAATTTGAGGTTCTCCTCATACTTCATGATTCCATCCATTCTCACCACCAGCAGCTGCTATGGTGTTCCACTCCTGCAAACACACCTCTAGCCTTCCTCCAGAAGGCTTTGTCTTTGTCCATGTGCTCAGTTGAAAACTTTAGTGCTGTTTGAAGGTATGGATTTCAGTCCATGAACTCTAGCCCTTTCACCTTTCAGTCCAAGGTGACATAAAACTGGCTTGACTGGAGACAGTGGCACCGGTGTTCCAGCAACTTCCAGTAGATGGCAGGCATGTGCCTTGGTGGGTCCTGGGTTGTCTGTGACTTAATCACAGAGAAGCTACCAGCTGGAGTCCATCATCATCACTAACATTAAGGAATGCAAGGTTCTTTCTTTTGGGTTTTTTGATAATTTGATGGTGTTGTGTTTGCATTGACAATATCACACAAAAGTCTGCTTTCTTGCATTCTCTCAAATGGTTCAGAACTCATTGATCTCATTGGGCTCAATGACTTGAACGACATCATATTGGGCCTGTTTGATGGTGATCAGTTAAATAAGCTACTCAGCAACATCTTGTGTAAAGGTGATGTTCCCTGCCCAGGGCTCAGCCACTCCAGTGTCCTAATGGGAGCAGATTCCAACCTGTGTGCTTTTTGGACATGTTAAAACCTCCAAAAAGCAGATAATGGAGGGAAAAAAAAAAAATATATATAGGCAATATTGATATTGATTGGGGCCAAGCACCTGCGCCATTGCCACCCAGGTGCACCAGAAGGACAGTGGGCACAGGGGGCACATGCATTTAAAGGGCAAATAGCAATACCATTATGACATGATATATTATATAACTATATAGTTGTATATGACTAAGGAAGGTATTAGCCACTATTTGCCCACCATTTGAAATTCCTCCACAGTTTGGTTGCCCCCAATACCTGGAGGAGTATATCAAATTCTTTTGGGTGCATTTTGTAAACAACACAAAATAACTGACTTCTTGTTGAGTAGAACCCATGACATATATGATGAAAGTTGCTCATTTCAATGAGATCTAAATTCGTACTGGGCAGCAGTGCTGGAGGATCGGAGGGAACAGGATGCTCTGCGTTGTATGAGTAAAGCTGAGTGGTATGTGAGCGCTGGGCCATTCTTAGCTTTGTAGGCAAGCATCAGTGTTTTGAATTTGATGCGTGCAGCTACAAGAAGCCAGTGCAGAGAGCGGAGCAAGTGGGGTAGTGTAAGAGAACAAGACATGTCGCTGAAGTCGATGAATGGTGGACAGGGGCAAATCTGCGAGGATCAAGTTGCAGTAGTCCAGTCTTGAAATAACAAGGGACTGAACAGCCTGAGTAGCCTGTGAAGATAGGAATGGGTGAATTCTTCTGATGTTGTAAAGAAGAAATCGACAAGACTGAGTGAGGTTAGCAATATGTGGGGAAAATGACAG
This sequence comes from Clarias macrocephalus, assembly GCA_011419295.1. Taxonomy (NCBI): domain Eukaryota; kingdom Metazoa; phylum Chordata; class Actinopteri; order Siluriformes; family Clariidae; genus Clarias; species Clarias macrocephalus. Next base: position 19,698 of record JAAGKR010006455.1, read on the forward strand.
GTGATTGCTCAACCTTACCTCGAGATTGGGAACAGTGGCTGAAGGAGTAATTTGATGGTTGTCCAGGGAGATTACAATGTGTTGACTGGGGTGATGAATCACTGGTGATTAACAGCAGATTGAGCGTCAGCATATGAGCTGTCATCCAGGATGAGATGTCTGTCAGAGATGCTGAGATCCGGGTGGAAACCTGAGTGACTGAGGGAGGAAAGGACAGAAAGTGTCTGATGTGTCATTCCAATGGTATGAAAAGCCGTGTGAGGATATGATCTTACCAAGTGACTGGGTGTAGACCAGGGACGGCTGGTGCAAAAAGATTTGGGGGGGGGGGGGGGGGGGGCAC
>JAAGKR010006455.1:20060-42807 GCA_011419295.1 Clarias macrocephalus
GCAAACAAAATTAAAATGAAACTTTTAATACTCGTCTGTAAATAGTCATTTATCAGGTGATTATGTGGTGATCATCACTACGAGTATAAAATAAAGTCCTGACTCACATCACATCCAGTCAGCAGCTCCGCTCGCCATAAGAAGGGCTGGAACAGACTCGCTGAGAATCACATGGTCCAATCACATGAGCCCAAATATTTAAAAACATTATTGATTCGCTAAGAACAAAAGTGGGAGGGTTCAGGGCGCACAGAGCTGCGTATGAAGGATGATTTGACAACATCCAATCAGAGCTCAGCCTCAAGTCACATGCTTTTCAAAAACGTACCTGCTTACACAGACACTCGTACATGTTCAATAATTACATGTTAAAGGAGCATTCTTCTCTGCCTGACTTTAAGGGGGGCGGCGCCCCTGCGCCCCCTATTGACCGGCCGCCACTGGTGTAGAGGGAAAACAGGAGCGCCCTGTGGGGCACCAGTAGAGAGTGTGTGGGGCAGATGTGTATCCACTCCATGTCAGCTTATACAACCCATCTTCTGTGTAGATTCAATCAAAGCATTGCCATTGCCAAAGCGTGCCACAGTCTACACGGCTTGCAAGAACAGACAAGGAAATCCCTTGGTTCACTGTGTCCGATGCAGCTGAGAGGTCCAGGAGGACGAGGACAGAGGACAGGAAGCCTCTCAGTGACTGACAGAAGGACAGTCTCTGTTAAATGAGCAGCTTTGACCAGATTGGTTAGGATCACTGAGGTGGAGATGAGACATTTGGTTGTAAACAGTCCTTTCAAGAATTTAAGAAAGAAAAGACGATTGGGTCTAATGAAAAGGTGGTGGGACAGGGTGTCCATCACCTGTAAGAAATAATCATCAAAATGAAAACAAATAAAGAAATAAACACTTGTAAAGAAATAAACACTTGTAAAGAAATAAACACTTGAAATAATTTTTTTATATTATTTTTATATTATTAATATCGATGTTGAAATATTTTTAGGTGCACCTACAGTATATATAGGCCTTAGCCCAGAGATACCATCACTCCTAGTTTTCACACAGCCCCAGGTTTCTCTGTCCACACACCTGACTGCAATTTACCTCCTGTATCAGCTTCTAGCTTTAAAAGGCTGTTAGTTGTTATTATGTTTAGTCAATCTTATACTAGATACCTAGTTTTAGTCAGAGGAACCTTTAAGTATTTTAGTCTAGTTTAGTCTAGTTTTAGTCAATGAAACATTTGAGCAATAAGATTTTTATTAATTAACCCTACAGTCAATCTACTCCAGCCAAAACTCCTTTATTTAGTTTATCACAAAATAATTATCTTAACATATTCTGCTCAAATTCTGCGGTAAAGAAGCTGTTACAAAACAATAGTAACTGTAACAATAACTGTGCAAATACTGTGGAAATACTGATGCTCATGCCATAATAGTGGATTCACAGTGGATTGTGACAAAAAAATGTATGTTGATGTAAATAAAGACAGATGCTTTATTAGTTAAAAAACATTTTAGTCTCGTCTTTTCCCGTCAACAATATCGCATTTACTCACTGTCACTGTTTATTGAAGTCCGTGATGTCTCGCCATCGTCTCGTCTTAGTAACAGGAAAAAAGGTCGTCAACGAATAATTTTCATCATTATTTTTGGTAGAACACTTCACCGCATGTGCTCTGGATTAAACAAAAATATTTATCCTCAACGCTTCCACTTACAGCTACTTTCATTCTGCACATCGGACACTGCACGTGCTTGGATTCATAAACTTTGAACGTTCTCGTTTCAGTGACCTAGGAGACTCTTCATCAAAACGGACCTCCTAACGAACAATGTGACTCAATTAGTCAAGGTATCTGCTACATCTCGCGGCTCTTGAAACTAAACACTGCTCATGCCTTTCATTCCCAACATTCTGCGCTTGGTTATACAAATGCTGATGACGATCTGGTCCAAGCATCGCCACCTGGGCACACCAGTGAGACAGTGGCCACAGTGGGAACATGAATTTAAAGAGGAAATACCAATGCAATTTTGACATAATGTATCATATTACTATATATCACACATTTAAGGGCTCGCCACAGCTGAACCACTTGATATAGAAAAAAATCCCTTCACAAGTTTACATCCTCAGTGTCTTGAGATCATATTGGTCTGGTTTGGTGGCGGTTATACAAATCCCCTATGAGGACTATATCAAATTGTATATATGGAATCGTGCTCGAAAGAGAACGAAAACAGTGACAAGACGCCCTTAATTGGTGATGCTATGACTAAGACTCACAGTAGTCATATCCATGTGATCAACTTTCTTCTCGTAACATTAAGCTGAGGTTTCAGGTACATCACTCAATGTACAAATAAGTTATAAGCCACGACCTCTTTCCTTCTATGCACCATAAGTTTAAAGCATCACCAGGGCTGAACTGTTTGAGATACCAAAAATCACCTCGCAATTTGACATTGGCACTGTCTTTAGATCACTTTGGCTCAGGCTGGTTTGGATCTTATTGAGTTGAATGACTTTTACACCACATGACTTTGACCCTACTCAACAGAAAGTCTTGTAATTTTTGGTTGTTTGCAAAATACACCTAATGGAATTTGATATACTCCACCTAGGGAATTTAGTCGATAATCATCTTATACAGGGTGGCCAAAAGTAGGGTTACAGTTAACACATAAACATTTTTCCTTTATTGGAAAATTAGACAGAAAGTGTCTGATGTGTCATTCCAATGGTTACATATATTATAATTACATATTAGACATTTTACATTGAACATTTAATCTCTCAAGTGCTCAAAGAGTCCACCTTCTTGATAATAATAATTTTTATATCTAAAACGTGATTGTGAAGGTGAAGCAGATAATGAAGTAACTGTAACCCTACTTTTGGCCCAACCTGTATATAAGAATGTAACAATGATTATATATAAAGCGGAAAGTGCTTCATCTACTGGACTTTGTTTAACAATGCAGGAGTCAGGCCAAAAGCATGTCACGTCAAGCAGCTCTCTCTGTGTGAAGTATAAGAACAGAACCAGAGGCGGGTAGAGTAGCCAAAAATTGTACTCAAGTAAGAATCGCTGTAATTTAAAATAATATTACTCAAGTAGAAGTAAAAAGCAATCATCCAAAATATTACTAAGAGTAAGAAAGGATTTGGTGAAAAGTCTACTCAAGTACTGAGTAACTGTCTGTCTGATTTATGATTTTTTTAGAACGAATGATAAAACAATGTACAAATTCTGCCATTTCCAAAATAAAAAAGAATTTAATTAAATAAATTAATAAAACTAAATATCTTTACAAAACAGCAAGGAATAAGAAACACAAATTTCCTAATCTCACTTTTTTTCCACAACATAAAGCATTTGAGACAAATACCTACTGTAGGTAACGTGTGTGTGTGTGTGTGTGTGTGTGTGTGTGTGTGTGTGTGTGTGTGTGTTGAACAGTGTAAGATCAGTGTGAGGCACTCTCAACCATTTTTTACATTTATCAGCCCTTTGACTTGACATAACTCGCCTGACTCCTGCAGTATTATACAGTCTCCACTAGATGAAGTCCTTTGCCCTTTATATACAGTATTAGACGTGACTGTGACTTTGTTCTTGTGGAATTTAAGTGCACACTCATAACCGTGTTCATAAAAGTTACAATGCAATCTGTTAAATTATGGGATAAACTAAAATTTGTTGTTAATGTAACCGGAACGCAAAGCAGCTTTACACAATCAAAAGAAAATTATGAAAATTAGTAAGAAAGGAAAATATGAATGACTCAGAATGATCAGATGGTCCCTGATGAACAAGCTGAGGGAAAAACTCCCTGAGATGGTGATAGGAAGGAACCTTGAGAGGAACCGGACTGAGCAGGGACCCCATCCTCACCTGGGTGATAACAGAGAGCAGGGATTGATCTGACCTCATACTGTGTGTTAGGAGGCTGGAAGTTCAGTAGAACAGGAACCGTGTAAACGCTCAAACCGTTAGAAGAACCAGCCTACAGGTTGCAGTCTGTGCCATAGGAGCAGCATTCCAATGCTGAAAGAAAGTATTGACCCCTTCCTGATGTTTTTCCTGATTCACATTTAATTAACTGAGCTCATGAAACCAATTGTAACATTACACAAAGATAACCAGAGTATTTTCACCCTTAATAAATTAAAATCATCATTTAGAAACTGCATGTTGTATTAATATTAACATTTGATTCATGATCATTTAAGTGTGACAAATATGGAAAAATATTCCTAAAATATATTATGTTTGGAAAAAAATTATTAATTTGATGTACTGGAGTCAAATCACAAATTAAAAAAAACAAATAATAAGAAATAAACATTTAATGTAAAAACGAATATAATATAATATAATATAATATAATATAATATAATAGTTTGAAGTGAACGCCACTTTTAGCGGAAGTCTGCGGCACTGTGTGTGTGTGTGTGTGTGTGTGTGTGAGAGAGAGAGTGTGTGTGTGTGTGTGTGTGTGTGTGTGTGTGTTTAAACCGCGGCAGGAAAATGGCGATGTAAGGGAAGACACCGCTACTCCGGGTGAGACTCACACACACACACACACACACACACACATACATATATATATATACACACTCACACACACACACACACACTTACTTTAAATGAGATTTAAGAGGAGTTTAGAGACCTGTGTGTGTGTGTGTGTGTGTGTGTGTGTGTGTGTGTGTGTGAAGCAGCTAAGAGGCGCGCGCTTCCTCACTTCCTGATTGTGATTCAGTGTTAAACTCCTCTGTGTGTGTGTGTGTGTGTGTGTGTGTTCAACAACATCGACTCCTGAACAACACACTAACTCACAGTGTATTGTTGATTTGTTTGTGTGTGTGTGTGTGTGTGCGCGCGCGCTTTAAAGTTCTCGATGTCGGTCAAAGGTTCACTTCACTTCACTTCACTTCCTGAGAAACGCAACAACACAGGAGCAGCTGATTTATTACTGATTTGTGTGTGTAGTTTGTTTTTGTGTTTGTTTGAGGGTTTGTAGTATATGTGTTGTTGTTGTTGTTGTGTGTGTGTGTGTGTGTGTGTGTGTGTGTGTGTGTGTGTGTGTGTGGACAGTAAGCCCTGGGGGAGTGTGTGAAATGAAATCCACCCTTATTAACTCTGGTCTGCGGGGTGATGAGGTCCATAAGCCCTGAACCCTGCGCGTGTGTTTCTGGTTATATTCTCCTTATCTTCTGTACATGTGATAAAACTGTAAAATGAGTGATGGGACACATCAAGATGTTTTTCTACATTTTTGTGTCTGTCTGTCTGTCTGTCTGTCTGTTTGTGCACGCATCATATAAAAACTACTAGACGAATGTTAATGGGGTTCTGACGGGTGTATTTGTCCGAGCTTGAGGTAACATATAGGCTTTGTTTCATCACAATCGGCCCATGGGCAGAGAAGATGTGCTCGTTTAAATTTTAATGGAAAAACGCCCTTGTATCATAAAAAAAAGGATTTACCCTAAAAAATCATTAGTTCATTTCAAACTTCAACAGGTGGCGCTTACTTTTTTTTTTTTTTTTTTTTTTTTTTTACAAGAGCTAATAAGTGTGCAATTCAATTCCATGTGTCACGGGCACATCTGGTTTCAAAACCATATCAAGTTATCAAATGTAACAAAATTAATTAATGAACAGTGGCGGCTGGGGCAAATTATTTTTGGGGGGCCGCAAACAAAATTAAAATCAAACTTTTAATACTAGCCTGTAAGTAGGCATTTATCAGGTGATTAAGCATCATCACTACTAGTATAAAATAAAGTCCTGACTCACATCACATCCAGTCAGCAGCTCCGCTCGCCATAAGAAGTGCTGGAAAAGACTCGCTGAGAATGTAATACAGTTTAGATTTTTTTTTCATTGCAAATAAATTATATTAAGAAATACAGCGGAATATTGTGACTAAATGACTTTATTTCATTATTAAATAAAAAATTATGTTAAATAATAACATGTTAAAGTAGCATTGTTCTCTGCCTAACTTTAAGGGGGGGGGGGGGGGGGAGGCCTGTTTTAAATGAAGTGGCCCTCCTGTGGGACTGGCACTATTATAATATAATGCTCATAAATTTTCACACTCTGTAGGTGTTTATTGTGTGTTCAGGAGGATCATGGGAAACGCCAGCAGTGAGAGAAGTGCACAAGGTGAGAAAAGCCAGAGGAGCCGCAGCGGTAAAGATGCTAAAATCCTTCTGACCGATGATGCGGACCTGTTCACGGATGATGCAAAGGTGACATACGGACAGATTAAATCACATTTTAGGTGCTTTACATAAATATAAAAATATTTTCATACAAACTCTCTCTTTTTGTGCTGTGTTCAGGAATTCCTGGCGTGGCAAAAGGATGTTCAGTCAGAGAATAAGGGTACTGTTGAGCACCCCACGGTGTTTGAATGGTCCGGTCCTGCGAAAGAGGTTTATGTCTCTGGCTCATTTAATAACTGGACCACAAAAATCCCTCTGTCAAAAAGGTAGGACATGTCCGTGCACCACAAGTCCTTGTGGATTAGCTGCTGCTATAGAAAGAAAGGAAGCTAGCTGGCTACCAAACCACTACATCATCACACAACATGAATACTATCTAAAAAAAAAAAAAGTTTTTTAAAATACTTTGGTAATAGGACAGTAAGAAAGATGTAATGTAGCACTACAGCACATAATGATAACTGCTGTTACTGGATAAGCATTGTGGCTAGTCAGCATGGTAGCAACATAGCAAACAAACTCTGTAAATATGAAGTAAAATTTAGGATTATTAGGTGGCAAAACAAGTTATTTTAGATGATTTTGACCACTAGGGGGCAGCATGTGGTCAAATTTAAACCCTGAATTTTTTTATTGAATAATTCCCCATATTTTAAATGTAATTAATCAAATTTACATCTGTTAAAAGACATCGGAGAAGGGGGTATTTATTTCCTAGCTGCTGGTTTGGACGAAATGAAGTCAATTGAATTTGAATTTCCTGATGCGGATTATTTTTATTTGAATGTACTGTATTGCTAATATATTTGACTATATTTTCATTTCATTATTTTGAAAAGCAGGTTTAAATGCATGCAAAGTCTAAATCCCAGAACAATTGTTAGTCCACACAAGTGCCTTCACTTAGGGGAAGTGTATAAAGGCACAATAAAAAATTTTGGAGTGCAGTCGCTTGCGTTTCTATTGAAACTTTTAATTTAAATTAATTTTAATTTTAATTTATTTATTGTCTCCCAGCCACCATAATTTTACGGGAATCGTCGACCTTCCTGAAGGAGAGCATCAGTATAAGTTTTACGTTGATGGACACTGGACTTTAGATCCTAAGAAGGTAAACACGGTGCATAAAACGCCAGGAGGACACAAATCTCATCGCTCAGACTTATTCCTGTGATATTTTTTAACTGAGAAAAAAATATTCTATGACCATTAGCTGGTTAGCTAACCACTTCTGCTAGGTTTGTTGCTAGTTGTTTCTAGCATGATGCCTCTGTTCATCTTTGTTCATCTATCATTCTAGCATGATGCCTTTGTTCACATAGCTAGCTATACAGTAGGTTTTCTTAATTTGAAAAAAATTTATTAAATCATGCTTGAACTTGCATCTTGGATAATTTTAAAATATGGCAGGTAGTTATTATAGCTGTTAATGTAGCTAAATTTATATACTTCAGATTAAAAGTTAACATACCTGAACAATACCTTTTAGCACTGTGTTAACATAGCTAGCTTTACAGTTGAACATTACACATTAGCATAGCTAGCTTTACATTTTACATTGCACTTTAGTCATGCACATTAATGTACAGTTACATTTGAAGCTACAATTTAAGACGATTGTGTTTTTTGTTTTTGTTTTGTTTTTTTTGTTACAAGTTGTTAGAAGTAAAAGTATGTTTACGTTTTAGTCTTACAATATGTCTGTGAAGATTCCTAATCATCCAAGTGAGGTTATCTGGAATTTTAGTCAGTTCAACTGGACTTACACAATCTGTAAAGTTAAGCTAACATGCAAATGTAGCTAAATTTACATGTTAGCACTGCAAGTTTTTTTTTTTTACATTAATTTTTAAATAAATTTATGTATATCTTTAATATTTGTTAACGCTTGTCCTCAGCCCGTTGTCACCAGTAAATCAGGCGTAGTCAACAACGTGGTTCTGATACGCAGGAAGGACTTTGAGGTTTTCGACGCCCTGAAGAACGACTCTGAGATATGCGCTGACGTGTCGGGTGAGCTGTTTCACATTTTTAAGAAACACCTGTAATTTTTTAAAATTTATTTTATGGCTGTGTTTTCAGTCTGTTAGACTTAAAGTACTGCGTTTGTTGTTCATCAGACTTCTCCAGCTCTCCGCCCGGACCGTACCATCAGGACCCGTACTCGATTAAAGCAGAGGAGCGTCTCCGCACGCCCCCCATCCTGCCCCCTCACCTGCTGCAGGTTCTGCTCAATAAAGACACCGGCGTCTCTGTGAGTTACAGAACCCACCATGCGAACACACCGTGTTTAATCAGAGACGAATCCATGGTCATAGTGATTTAGCAGTTTTAGTACAACATTATCTCTGTGTGTGTGTGTGTGTGTGTGTGTGTGTATTTGATGAGCAGTGTGATCCCGCTCTGCTTCCTGAACCCAACCACGTGATGCTCAATCACCTGTACGCTCTCTCCATCAAGGTATGCTAATAGCAAGTTGCAGTCTGTGTGTGTACCACAATGCAGCACCAGCTAGCGTGCTAATAAACTGTGTCTTCACTTATTCTACAGTAATTCTTTGTGGTTGGAGCGATTGGCACATCACCAATCATTAGGATTTTAATGAGTTGTTGTTTTTTGTTACTTGCTATATTTTAAGTACCTGAGAGTTTTAGGCGATACAGCATGCTTTTAGACTTAACACACTGATGCCGCGTTAGTGTAAGACACCGATGTGCGTGCTAAGTAGCGGTGCCTTAATTAGCTTTCATTTCAGTAGATTAGCAGATGTTTAAGCTTGTAACTGTAATTACTGTACATTTATTGTTACTTTAGGTACTTTAACGAATGTTTAAACCTTAAAATACCCTTAAACATTAAAATGCTGATTAATGTGCTAATTAGCTTTGTTTTATTTTGCTGTGCTTTAATTTCAAGATATGTTTATATGTGTTAGCATGTTCTACAGACTAGCGTGCTCACTTCCCCACGCACATACTCGCACTCCTGGTCTTAGCAGCGTCGCTGTCACGTAGTCAGTTAATCAACGGTTATGATTATGAGGTTGGCGCCATCTGCTGGTCAGGGTTGAAGATAACTGCCTGTCATTGTTTTTTCTCAGGATGGTGTGATGGTTCTCAGCGCCACTCATCGCTACAAGAAGAAATACGTCACTACTCTGCTCTACAAACCCATATGAGCTTCACCAATCTCATGTTTTGCACATGGCTACGTCTTTAACCCGGGCCATCAACGCTATTCACACACACACATGTAGTAAACGCAGCCCTGTGATCATGTGGGCGATTTAGATGTTCGCCAAAGTTCAGTCACAAAGCTGCTGTATTTATCAAAATTCATTACTGTGTCTGTTATTCACGCTACATTCCAGTAAACGATTAGCCTGATTAGCATTGTAAAGCCAGTGTGAGGCCTTATAGTCAAGGTTCAGAAACGTTCCAGCACTGATTATTATTATTTTTTACTGGATCTGTCTGCCTTATAAAATATTTTTATTACATTTGTTAGCATGGAGTTCAGTCGAAGATTTAAATTTTGTACTAAACAAATGAAACTTGATGTTTAGCCAATGAATAAATTGTTGGACCAAATCACCTGAAACCTTTACTGAGTCTGTATTTATTTAAAGGTAGGATTGTGGGTGTGTCTCAAACCAGAGATATCTTCACTATATAGGCCACATAAACAGCTTGATAAAAGGGGTCGTGTCCCAAATCACTCACTATCATCAACACAAAAGAAGACGGCCATCAGAGTAGTTGCTTTATTCTTTATTCCGTCTGTGCACTCGGTGTTTAGGTGATGTGAAGGAGGCAGTGTGGTGTTTAGTCTCCAGGTCGGGATCTCTTATTTCTCTCTTATTTGCACTCCTCTTTCGGAAGGTTTTTGTTGTTGTTGTTGTAAGTGTGATGAAACTGAGTGAAGCAGTTTGCAGCGACTCGGTCACACTCGCACACTGCAGCCTGGCATTTATCATTGGAGGCTTCAGAAACACACACACACACACACACAACTGGGTCCAAAAACCAAACACACTACCAAGAGAAATGTAATACGTTTTGTATGTGTTTATCAGAGGAGTTTACCTGAACAGGTGATGGTTTTATCAGAGCAGCTGTAGTTGTACACTTTGATGTACGGCAAGTTCGTGAAACCTGAACATTCTGGACTTTTCCTAGCAGTCTCGTAACACTTATCATGCACCGCACAGCACCTGAACAAAAACAAAAGTGTTGTAATGTAACATTTCCATGGAAACCACTATTATCATGTTCATCTCCAGCATTAGCTATCTGAGTTCTGTGCTTAAATTATTTCTTCCTCATTAACCTCTCATAACTTGTATATCAATCTCTGATTGGTTCTAGACTGTTGGACCTGTTTAACAACACAAACTGAACAGGCAGAAAGTATCTGCTGCTAGTAATGAATGAAGCGCTGGTTGTCATGGTAACAGTGAGGATGTACTGATCGTTGATACGTACTGATCGATTTGGTCTTTAGGAGAGCCAGATCCAGAAAACCCACAGTAACAGCCGTAGTTGTTGTAAATGAACGGATTCACTTTGGGCTGCGTGCAGGTGATCAATTCGCCAAACTGCCACAGAGCGCGAGGCACAATCTCACCACATGCCACACACACTGCAGGGGGGAAAATATCACACAACATCAGTGTAACATCACACCAACGTTACCTTATAGCATCATACAACACTGCAGCATCAATGTAACATCACATTGTCACGTGACATCAAATCACACATCACATGTTTAATCACATAACATCATATCAGTGTAACAACAATGAAACATCACACTATAACATCACATAACACACCTCCCTCCATCCCTCCATTTTCATGAGGTGTCAATCCATCAAAGGTACACACACACACACACACACACCACACACACACACACACACACACACACACACGCACAGTGGAGGAGTGAGGAAATGGTGCTAACCACTAAACCACCACCCCAGTATGGGTGCCATCACATCAATGCAGCATTGCATCATCTTAAAATCTACAGGGAATTTGATTGTGATCCAGTGGGGATGTTGAAGGGAAGGGGTGACATGCTGCATGGTGGACAGCAACATTTAAAACTGGTTAAAATACAATTCATGAAAAAAGCTTATGTCTAGTCCAGATAGAAGAGAATTTCAGTGATCAGTCCTGATGAGACTAATGCATGTGTGAGAATGGTGGTGTTTGTGGGCTAAAGGAAGGGAGGGAGACAGAAGCAATATGACTTGGTGTTGTTGTAAGCAGGAGATTCAAAAGATGCTGAGGAGAAGGAGGAACTGAGAAACAATCGATAGAGAGTGAAAAACTGTCAGCCTTGGAAAGAGTAGATTCAGAAGATATAAGGAGAACATCTGTCTTGTTGGTGTTGGAGGAAAACCTAGACTTTGTGTTATTGTGGGCAGTTTGTGAGGTTTCAGTTCTTCATATTTTCAGGTTCCTGGTCCAATAGACTCCATTTTGATATCATGTTTAATACTGTGTCATGTCTGGTTCCTAAGATATATCCAGTGAGAATCTGTTTAGGAGGAGCTCATGAAAAATCCAATTTTTGTTATATTATTCAAAATGCGGACCTTGTGACACAATAAGAAAGAGGGAATCCTCTGTGACACCAGGATTTCCCTGCTACACCTAAAACGAACTTCATCAGCAGTGCAGTTTGAAGGCAATGCTCGTTCTTCTACTGGAGAAACTGGCGTGGATAGTTTGCATTAAAGTGCTTTAAAACAACATTTAGGATTAAAACTTTCTCAATTTTGTTGAAGGATTAGGAATATAAGGTGTTGGTGAAGGCGAGAGGAAAGACAGAGCCTTGCTTGTGGAACACCAGGAGGAGAGAGCGATGCCCATGGTGCCAGGAGCAGAGACTGCGAGACATCGTGCGAGACATCGTGCGAGACATCGTGCGAGACATCGTGCGAGACATCGTGCGAGACATCGTGCGAGACATCGTGCGAGACATCGTGCGAGACCGTGTCCAAGGGTGAACTCAAATCTTATTCTAGGACGAGAAGAGTCAAAGCCCTAGAAAGCCCAGAAACGGCTGCCTATGATGAGGATGTTAACAATGACCAAATGGCAAATCACACTTTTATTCTTCTGGAGTTACACTTAGTTAGTTAAGGTTTACTGCTCTGCTCCATGCTGTAATGAGGATGTAATAAAGAGAAACGGTCGACTCACCTGCGGTCAGCAGCAGAACCCAGGACAGACGCATGGTTCAGAGAGAGTGAGAGAGTCTCTGCTACTGGAAAACCTTAAAAAGAGTGAGGGATGAGGAGGAGGAGGAGGAGGAGGAGGAGTGAGAACAGGCCAGATGTAACAGAAAATGCTGATACAGCAAAAAAAAAAAAAAAAAAAAACCTGGTCCAAGGACTGAGCAATAAAAAAAACCAAGTCATTTTTAATGTCACCTGGTTAACCTCAGTATTATACAGTGGCAAGGAAACGTTGGTGAACCTTATGGAGTTTCATGTTGTTCTGCATTAATTTCTGCAGTGATTTGAGCTTCATCTAAGTCAAGAGTATAAACTAATATAATGTGCCTAAAATAATAACACACACACAGAAAAAGATTCTTCCTGTCTTTATTGAGAACCTCATAGTGCTAGTGGGAAAAGTGTGTGAATCCTTGAGGTAATGACTAAAGCTAAAGTGTGTGTGTAACTGGCCGTGTTCATGAGTCGACAGTATTCTCAACAAGTGGGGTGTCAATGGCGGGACACTACAAAGGAAGCCGCTGCTTACTAGAAAGAGCCTCGCTGCACGCCTGAGGTTTGAGAAAGAGCACATTGACCCTCCACAGCAGGTGTTAAGAACATGAGTTTGGAGGTGAGGACTAGAGATACTTTGACTGATAAAAACCATTCAGACATGTTGAGCTCCACACAATCTGCTCATGTGATCCATGCCTGACCAAAGACTATTAGACTAAGGTGTGTGAATGAGTGTGTGAGTGTGTGTATGTGTATGTACTGCGTAGGATTGGCACCGTGTCCATGGTGTACCCTGCCTGGGATGGGCTCCAGACCCCCCGCGACCCCAAACACAGGATTGAGCCGTATAGATGATGAGTGAGTGGAAAGGGTTGAAAAGTGATTTCAAAGTCTTTAGAATTTCACCAGTCTACAGCTGAAGACACTTTGGGACTGTAGTTACCCTACCAAAAAGTGGCAAAACCACCTAAAGAGATTAGATAAAGAAACAAGCACGAGTGACAGACAAAGATTTGAAGGCATCATTGGAACTGGCCGTGTTCATGAGTCTACAGTATGCAAAACATTAAACAAGTTGGGAGTCACTGGCTGGACGCCACAAAGGAAACTGCTGCTTACTAAAAAGAGCATCGCTGCACGCCTGAAGTTTGAGAAAGAGCACATTGACACTCCAGAGCGGTTGGCAAAATGTTTTGTGTATTGAGGAAACTAAGATTGAATTATTTGGAAAGAACACGTAGCAGAACATCTGGCATAAAAAGGTGCTGAAAATCATCCCAACCGAAAAGTACGGAGGAGGAAACATCATGATTTGGGCCTGCTTTGCTGCATCAGGGCGTGGCCAGCTCGCAGTCACAGAGCGTATCAAACAAATTGTGTTTGTACATCAGCTTAAAATCTGCAGAAGTTTGGTGATGCAACAAGACAATGTCCCAAAACACCGGAGCAGAAGTCAACAACAGACTGTCTTCAGAAAAACTAAATCAGCCTTTTGGAGTGGCCAAGTCAGAGCCCAGACCGTAACCCAATACAGATGTTATGGTCTGACTTAAAGAGAGTCACACACATGAGACATCCAAAAAATATGACAGAGCTAAAGCAGTCATGTGCATGTCACCAAATGTGATCACAGCAGGAAGCTAACGGCTTATCGTTCGTTTCCTTAGGATGGTGTGATGGTGCTCAGCGCCATTCATGGTTACACGTCATTATTTTACGCACATTATATTTGTCAATACCATTGACTTAGATGAAGATCACATCACATATAATGACAAATTGATGCAGGAAACCATGAAATTCCAAATGGTTCACATTCTGTTTTATTGCTACAAGAAGAAGAAATACGTCACCATGCTGTTGTACAAACCCGTATGAGCTTCACCAAGCTCATGTTTCACATGTGGCTACGTCTTAACCTGGGCCATCAAAGATATCGATACACAAGGAAGAAACGCAGCCCTGTGGTTAGACATGAAGCTGCTGTACTCACACTATTTGTTATTCATGTTACATTCCAGTAAAAGATTAGCCTCATTAGCCTCATTAGCCTCATTAGCATTGCAAAGCCTGTATGAGTCTTTATAGTGAAGATCCAGAGATGTTTCAGATTCGCAGATGTTTTACTGGATCTGGCTGCGTTATGAAATATTTTTTAATATGTTTGTTAGCATACAGTCCAGCTAAAGATTTACCTTTTTTTTGTACTAAACAAGTGATACTTCATGTTTACCAAATAAATACGTTGTTGGAGCAAATCACAATGGTGTTTAAAGAAAACTGTGGGTGTTGCTTAAACCACATATACAGTTTATTCACTAGATAGGCCACATAAACACCGTGATGAAAGGGCTTGTCCCAAACCACACACTGTCACACACTATCATCAGCACAAAAGACGACAGCCATCAGAGACGTTGTTTTATTCTTTCTGTGCCATCGGCGTTTAGTTGATGTGAATGGAGTCTGTGTGTGTTCAGTTGACGGAGACGGAGTGTGTGTGGTGGGATTATGGTGTTTACTGATGGATTACAGTCAGAGGGGTGTTTAGTTGGTGGAGTGCAGGCAGTTTGGTGGTTACTTGGTGGAGAATAGAGTGAGGAGTTCAGTTGATGTGGACAGAGTGAATGTGATGTTGGTGGAGACAGAGTCAGCAAGGTGTTAACTTGATGGAGATGCAGTCAGTGAGGTGTTTAGGCTCCAGATCAGGCCTCTCTTATGTCTTGCACTCTTCTTTTGGAAGGTGTTTGTAGTTGTGGTTGTAAGTGTGTCGAAACAGAGCAAAGCAGTTTGCAGCGTCTCGGTCACACTCACACACCGTGGCCTGGCATTTATCACTGGAGGCTTCAGACACACACACACACACACACACACACACACACACACACACACACACACACACACACACACAAATGGGTCCAAACACTGAACATGAGACCAAGAGAAATGTAAAATGTGTGTGTTTATGAGAGATGTTTCACCTGAACAAGTGATGGTTTTAACAGAGCAGCTGAAGTTGTACACTTTGAAGTATGGCAGGTTGAGGAAACCAAAACATTCTGGAAGTTTCCTAGCATTCTCGTAGCACTTATCATGCACCGCACAGCACCTAAACGAAAACAACACAACTCACTTAGCCGGTTAGCTACCTGCTATACTAGCTCTAATGTATTAACTAAGTGTTGTGATATAACATCACCATGGAAACCAAGATTGTCATGTTCATCCCCAGCATTAGCCAGCTCGCTGAGTTCTGTACTTACTGTAGTTTATTTCTTCCTCATTAACCTCTAATAATTTGCATATCAATCACTGAATGGTTCTGTTGGACCTGTTAAATGACACCACAGATTGAGCTGTACATAACTCCGCCCCTTACACTGGATTTAATGCTATAAAAAGTGAGAAAAATCTCTGCTAACCCGTTATGTCTTAGCGTTTTGTGTTCTGGCAACCAGTTTGACCCACGAGTCTCAGAATCAGAATCGGGCACGTGAGAGGAGATGTAAACAGGCAGAAAGTATATACTGCTAGTAATGAATGAAACGCTGGTTGTCATGGTAACAGTGAGGATGTACTGATCGTCGATACGTACTGATCGATTTGGTCTTTAGGAGAGCCAGATCCAGAAAACCCACAGTAACAGCCGTAGTTGTTGTAAATGAACGGATTCACTTTCTGCGTGCAGGTGATCAATTCGCCAAACTGCCACAGAGCGCAAGACACGTTCTCACCACACGCCACACACACTGCAGGGGGGAAGATCACACCAATATATGACATCAGTGTCACGTCATAACATCACATAGCAGACCACATGTGTGAGAGTGAGAGGAGGTACAGAGGCTTGTGATATACCACAGGGAAAGAAAACAGGTGATATGAAGTACTGGACCATGCGAGACTGTATCAAAGGCTGAACTCAAGTCAAGTAGGATGAGAAGAGTTAAAGCTCCCGTGTTTATTTGAGGTTTATTCCTCGGTGCCATGCTGTAATGAGGATGTAATAAAGAGAAACGGTCGACTCACCTGCGGTCAGCAGCAGAATCCAGGACTGATGCATGGTTCAGAGAGAGTGAGAGAGTCTCTGCTACTGCAAACCATTTAAAAGAGTGAGAGATGAGGAGGAGGAGGAGGAGGAGGAGGAGGAGGAGGAGTGAGAAAAGGGCAGATAAAGTTACAGAAAATGCTGATACAGAAAAAGAAACCTGGCCTAAGGACTGAAAAACATGCCAGTTTTAATGTCACCTGGTAAATATATTTATTTATTTATTTATTTTATTTTATTTTTCATTCTTTTCTCTAACATCACTCACTCAATCACTCTCAGGTCAAAAATCCTCTAAAAAGAAAGTCCTCAACATACATATGATTTTTTTCATTTACATTTACATTATGGCATTTGTCCTTATCCAGAGTGACTTATATCTTATGTACGCAGTTGAGGCTGAATGGCAGAACAGCGGCTACTTAGTGGTGCTGGGATTTGAACCTGTGACCTTCTGATCGGGAGTCCAAAGGCTTCTATTTGATTATGCTTATTGTGTATATTACAGCACTTAGATTCAATCAAACATGACACTGTGTAGATGTGACAATTTTAATTTATCTTCCTAAGTTCATTTGCATGTCACCAAATGTGAAAAATGTTTTCACACTAGGAACAAAGCCATCAAGGTCAGTCCCACTAGAATGAAACAAATGTAATCTTAAAATGAAGTTAGCTCTCCACACTAACTGCCTGTCGTCTGTTTCC
This sequence comes from Clarias macrocephalus, assembly GCA_011419295.1. Lineage (NCBI taxonomy): Eukaryota > Metazoa > Chordata > Actinopteri > Siluriformes > Clariidae > Clarias > Clarias macrocephalus. The sequence goes on from JAAGKR010006455.1 coordinate 37,312, forward strand.
TCAGATTGGTGTGATGACCCTCAACACCACTCAACGCTACGAGAAGAAACACGTCACTAATCTGCTCTACAAACCCATATGATGTTCACCAGTGTTGGGTGTAATGAGTTACAAAGTAACGTGTTAGAGGACTCGGATTACGTTTTTGATGTAACGAGTAATCTAACGCGTTCGGTCCGCCGTACTCAGTTACTTAGTTACTTTTTCAAAAATGTATTCCGTTATTCAAACAATTTATGTAATCCGCGGAAAAATGGAAACCTAATCGCAGCGCCAAAACTGGCGGCAAATCCTGATGAACCGTACTTACGGCCTCCGCGCAACATAATAATTATAGAATAATTATAAAGACCTCGACTAAAACAACATGCATGAGGAAGCACAGAGGAGTTTTCATTTTCTGCAGTGGAAATGTTACTCGAACTAGTTACTTTATCAGAAAGTAACGCTGTAATGTAACCGATTACTTTTTGAAGACAGTCATTTTGTAACGTAATTAGTTACTTTAAAAAGCTCATGTTTCGCATGTGGCTACGTCTTAAGCTGGGCCATGAATGCTATTCACACACACACACATGAGCACACGCACACACACACATGCTAAATTTACCAAAATCCATTACTGCATTTGTTATCCACGTTACATTCCAGTAAAATATTATTCTGATTAGCATTGTAAAACCTGTGTGAGTATTTATATGACACACAGTTATGTGTCTCAGAAAAACCAGATGAGAAAAAACAAGAACTTACTCAAGTTGAGCAGTGTGTGCAGGACATAAGAGACTGGATGCTAATTAACTTCCTTCTGCTTAATCCAGATAAGACAGAAATTCTAGTCATAGGACCACAAGCATATGACCACAAGTTCATATGGAGTCCAGTTTGTTCTTGGAGGCTCAGGTAGGAAACTCCATTCCTGAACTATCTCAGAGAACAGCTGTAAGCATCAGTCGAGGACATGGTAAAGTGGAACCATCCCCAGTCACCACACGCATCCCAGACAGACCACACGGGGCTCCATGTGACCAGATCTCCAACCAGAAGCAGGACGAGTCAGACAGGTCCAGAGGGCAGAGGAGGGCATTTGCTAAGAAATTGAGCCGGTCCAATTTTTGTTTTTACTTTTTTTTTAAGATCAATAATGAGTTTCTGAGAATTACAACTGTTCCACTTAAAGCAAGATTCCTGGTTTTCTTCCACAAGCAACACTGCAAACTAATTGAGATCATCAGAAACAAGGGAGGAATTGTCAGAGAGAAGACCAGAGATATAATCAAAGTTCTTGATCTGGTATGTACTTGCTCAAAAAAGCAGAAATTAGCTTAGTGTCAAATGTAATATTGTGAATGGAGGCCACAGGAGCTGAGCAGGGCATCCAAATCAAGTTGGCTGTGACACGCTAAATTAAAACATAACTAGCAGAATAAAACATTTTAGTTTAACTTGTTCACACTTTAGTGTAGGCTGTCTGAATACAGGCTACAATGTCTGTCTGTTCATTTTATCACACTTCACAAGTCTAACATTATCAGCTGCAGCGAAGGTAAAAAAAAAAAAAAACATATCTGTTGATCCAAAGTATAATTTTTTTCAGTGTGCTTGAAAGAACTCATCACAAAGGGACATTTTACTGAACAGTTTCTGAACAATTGTATTAAGTCTTTTCCTTACAAGGACTGGGACAGAGTAGACAGACCCCAAGTAATTTCCCAGTCCAGTTTCTCAAAGAAAACCATAGGTGGTAATGTGCGCCTGTGAAGCAAAAGCAAGTCGCATTAGAGAGGTTAAAGATCCATTTTCTCTCTTTCTGTATCTGCCTGCAGGTTGAGTGCCCGCGTCATTTAACACTGTGCACTTTCTCACACACACACATACACACAAAAAGAGGGAGGGGGAGTTTTACAGTGTAAGATGAGAAGGGGGGAGGGGCTAATTCCACACACACACACACAACGTCTGCGCGCACAAATAGAAACGCTTATCTGTTGGGATTTATTTTTTCCTTTTTTACTTCATATTTTATATTCATTATTTTTTATGCTTTTTTGGGGGGCAGTGGAACAAATAATTTGAGTTTCCATTATTTCTTAATGGAAAATACGATTTGGTTTACAAGTGTTTTGATACACGAGACTGCTTCCGGAATGAATTACATTCGTAATCCAAGGTTCCACTGTATTTCGATTTAAATTTTTATGTAGGAAAGTATGTCGCAGGTTAAAGGAGCTGCTCAACCAAAAGGTAAATGACATTTTATACCTGTATGACTTCCTAATTCAGAAGACAAAGCAGGTGTTTTAATGAATTTAACAGTCTACTTTTTTCAATGGTAGTCTTATATCTAATTTCAAAGATCGAAAAAGACCCTGAGTATTCTTAAAAGTAGTCAGTTTTACTTATGTATTAACCTTCTGTCTTTTAAGCAAGTCCATATACACAGCTGCTGTTTATTCATTTTAAAAAAATCTTATTTTGTTCCTTCTACATTAGAAAGTCACACAGATTTGGAATAACATGACTTAAGTGAAATTAAATAATAGTTTTCATTTTGAACTATTCCTTCAAATCATTTCACATGTTACCCATATTAAGCTTTGTAATATACATAATGTAGTTGATTTATTTTTAAACAAAAAATGTTCTTTACGGATATGCGGCTCCACGTTGTGTTGGCCCCGGATAATATTAGGAGGGTAGATGTTTTGGAAAATCTCACTCCAGTTGAACACTTAAAAGGAATTCTTCAAGAAGGGCTTGAAATCAAGGATGATTTTCAGCTTCATTTTGAGGATCCTGAGTTGGGAAATGAACTCTGTAACTTGACCAATATAACAGAGCTTCCACCAGATAGAGCAGTGCAGAAAATACTCCAGGAAGTACCTGAAGAACACTAGACACTGCCAGTATTTCCTCCACATCTGATAGCTCAAACCTGAGCTCCTCCTGTGTGACTGTGAGACAGCATGAAAATTCTCAGTGGTTCTCTCCTTTTCCAATTTCCAAGTTTTCTTGTGATGTTGAGTTGCAGCTTGAGAAAGGGGATCTACATTTTTAAGAAAACGGGGCACTGAGCACAACACCAAGAGAAATGAAAGTGGACGTTCTGGATAGCACGGCACAGGCAATTTCTTCATTCAAGGGTTATACAAACAATTAAGAGCTTGAGTTTGTGTCTGCTGTGTCCATGTCTCAAGGATCCAGAGTCAGGAACAAGTTATCACAGCTGGACCAGGAGCATCAAGTATAAGGGTTGGGTCAGAAACTACGATCGGCAGGTTGCACTGGTTGACTCTGTAAATCACAAAAGATTCAACAAGGATTCCAGATGTTTAAAGAAAGCGAAGAGATATGAGGTGAACTTTCTCCCAGACAACCCAGGAGTGCAGACAGATTTTTCCCTACAGAAGGAAAAAGATGCACCACTGGAGGAAATGAAGACGAAACATTGCAGTCATGGCATTTGTTGACTCCAAAATGGAGCTGACATTCTCACTGGTGAGGACGGAGATGGTTGATGAAGAACCTCTTGTGGCTCATGTCCTGAAACAATGGCCAGCATTGTTTTTGGAAGATCGGGTGAGTTTATGTATTTGAGATTATTTATTTATTTATTTATTTATTTATTTAAAGATGGATTAACTTGTGACGTTTTAATTCTTACTGTTAAATGTGATAAATACGCATCACAGATGATCAAGTTGTGCCGATCACGTGGTGGAGAATATCTTGATGAAGACCCTCATGGACCAACTTGCCATTCCTGAGCAGCTCTGCACTGGTGGCCCTCCGATCCCGCAGCTGAATCCTCTTTAGGAGACGATCCTGGCATTTGCTGGACTTTCTTGGACGCCCTGAAGCTTCTTAACAAGAATTGGACCTCTTTCCTTGAAGTTCTTGATGATCCTATAAATTGTTGATTTAGGTGCAATCTTAGTAGCCACAATATTCTTGCCTGTGAAGCCATTTTTATGCAACACAATGATGGCTGCAGGCGTTTCTTTGCAGGTCACCATGTTAACAATGAAAGAACAATGATTTCAAGCATCAGCCTCCTTTTAACATGTCAAGTCGGCCATTCTAACCCAATCAGCCTGACATAATGATCTCCAGCCTTGTGCTCGTCAACATTCTCACCTGAGTTAACAAGACGATTACTGAACTGATCTCAGCAGGTCCTTTAATGACAGCAATGAAATGCAGTGGAAAGTTTTTTTTCGGGATTAAGTTAATTTTCATGGCAAAGAAGGACGATGCAGTTCATCTGATCTCTCTTCAGAACATTCTGGAGTAGATGCAAATCGCTATTATAAAAACTTAAGCAGCAACTTTTCCAATTTCCAATATTTATGTAATTCTCAAAACTTTTGGCCACGACTGTAGACTTGTCCACCTTTACTGCGCAAAAATGTTTCACATATTTCACACAGCAGTAACCAGCGCTATCGGATTAGGTTACTGATAAACCTCTGTGGTGCTAGTAATTGAACCATTTAGTTTAAACATCAGATCTCTTCCCAGGAGATTCACTGGACAACAGTCAGAGATTACAAAAGAACATTTAAATGGCCTTTGGCTCACTAATTCACACTTTAGTGGTATCGAGAACTGCTTGATGACTGGAACCCCCGAAGCATCTATAGAGTGCAGAAATCATGCAGTCAACTTAGGAGGTGTTGTAAACTCACTAGACTTAACTGATCCACCTGCCCCTGAATCTGCCAAGAATGATATGGGGCAAACACTTCTGAATTATACAGCATGTATGTCGTCTTTGGCTCATATTTATGCTCTTTTCTACCAATTTTATACCACAGTCGCAAACCGGATTAACACCGATCAGCTATGATATGATGACCACCTGACCAGCAATTAGAGCCACAGTAGCTCTTGTATGGAATCAGAGTAGATGGACCAGCCTTCACTCCCCACATGCATTAGTGAGCCTTGGCTGCCCGAGACTCTTTTGATCATCCCACAAGAGCTGTAGTTTTGGAGTTGCTCTGATCCAGTTGTGTCTGTTTTAATGACAAAAGGGGGACCTACTCAGTATTCAGCAGGTAGTCATGAAGTTATAGCTGATTGCTATGGCGTGTTGTTAAGGCGTGTATTCACTGTTTGGGCCACATAAACACATTTAGGCATTTGGCAGCCATAAACACCATGATAAAGGGGCGTGTCCTAAACCACTGACTACCACTCAGGCTCATATACACACAGTAATAACACAGCCATCAGAGGAGTTCATTTAAACTTTATTCCTTCTGAAAACAGAATGTATGTAAACGGAGTCAGTGTGGTGTTTAAATGATGGAGATGGAGTCAGTGTGGTGTTTAGGTGATGGAGATGGAGTCAGTGTGGTGTTTAAATGATGGAGATGGAGTCAGTGTGGTGTTTAGGTGATGGAGATGGAGTCAGTGTGGTGTTTAGGTGATGGAGATGGAGTCAGTGTGGTGTTTAGGTGATGGAGATGGAGTCAGTGTGGTGTTTAGGTG
>JAAGKR010006456.1:2500-32468 GCA_011419295.1 Clarias macrocephalus
CAGAACGTGCACCCTAGCATGGAGGCATTCATATTATTACATCCTCTCCAAGGAAATAAATTGATTGTCTCTGACTTTTATCTCATTATGAGGCAAATTGCATCTACTCTAATCCCCTCTTCATAAGAAATAGAAAGAGAGAGAAAGGAAGAGAGACAGAAAGAGAAAGGGGGGTGAGTGGGGGGGGGGGGGTGAGGAGGGGGGTGAATGTGATCCGGAATCGAAGTGCAAGCACAAGTCTCATGATTCATATCTGCGTTGAAAGGCAATTATATATGTGACACCGGCTCGGAGGAAACACGCACTTTAATTTGCGCCAAACAGCCGTGCCATTATGCGTCCGGCTCAGATGTACAAATCACTCTCGCACACACACACACACACACACACACACACACACACACACACACACACACACACACACTCTCTCTCGCAGTGCAAAATGCAAATCAAACTCGAACCAAACTACCCAGGAAACGTTGATATAATATATATATTTTTTAATCCACTACACTACTATCTTTTTATTTTCATTATTATTCAAAGTCATGTAGCATCAAAGAGCTTCCTGACTTACAAATCCCTTCCAAATGTAAAACTCTTACATTTCATATTTTACGTTTATGCGTTAGGTTTACGCCTCGATCGTGAATCAAAAAAAAAAAAATAATAATCAGGACCTTCACACCGAGTGACACTTGGCTCGACGTTCTCCGTGTTAACGCTGTTTCAAAGTCAGTCGTTGAAATTTTTTTTACAGGACCCAAGATGCGACCCTGAGGGACTCACTAACTATAGGGCATGGACAGAGACAGAGGTTGTAAACGATGGAGCAAGACAGCAAGACAGTCAGAGAGAGAGAGAGAGAGAGAGAGAGAGAGAGAATATATGTTTGACGCATCAAAGTCATATATCAGTGGACACGAAACCGGTTCAGCTTAGACAGACTTGTAAGAATTAAGCAATAAAGCAACAGGAGACAAAATAAGGACAGAAAGCAAACATTTCACTCATCCATCGCAGCTAAACATAATAATAACGTACGTTCAGTCGTCAAATGCATCGTGGCGCTTATTTTAATTGTTGAGCCTGTATTGTAAATTCTGCCTTTTTTATTATTATTATTATTATTAAATGACAGATTTTTATAACACAAAGCAGTAGAATCATAAATCATCAGGACAACACAGCAGGAAACCAGCTTCCAGGAGAACTTGTACAGAAGTGACAATACTGATTGTACTCTGATATTCATACAAAGATTTACGGTAGCATTGTATTATATTTTATTATGTCATACTTTATGAAATTATACTGCATTGCATTGCATTGCAAGGAAACAAAATTCATTCAAATGCATGCATATGAAATAAAGCATCTCCCTTTATGCAGAAGCATGTGGCATAGCAGGTTTGGAAAAAAGAAAAAAAAATCAAAACAAAACAAAGCTTCTTACCACAAAAGACGGCTCCCTCGCTCTTTTGGGCGCGTGTCGTTCTCATTGAAGTGCGACACTGGCTCCTGTCTTCGCCTCTTGGCAGTGCTCAGGCTCCGAGACTGGCTACAGTTGTGCAGAAGACTCCAGCTGCCTACCTCCCTCTCCCTCCCTCCCTCTCTCACACACTCTCTCTCTCTCTCTCTCTCTCTCTCTCTCTCTCTCTCTGTGCTCTATCCTTTTTTCTCTCGCTCTGCTAGACAAGGATGCAGTTTGCAATGGGTGGGTGGAGGTGGTGGAGGTGGTGGCGGGGGGGTGGTGGGGGGGTTGGTTTGTGCTGCTGCTGATTGGCTGCCATTCATAAGACTGTGGTAGGGAGGGGTGGCGGTGGCGGTTGGGGGTGTGTGTGTGTGCAGGGGTGTTAGCGATGCTGGCAGCTGAATGAGGCACCAAAAACGAGGACAGCAAGTTAGAAAAATATTAAACTAGTGCTAAATAAGAGCCAGACAAACAGCCTGTCGTGCTCTATAAGGAAAATAATCAATGAGGGGTTGGTGTGCCGATGCAGCATTACTGGTACCACAGACGAATTCTGTTTATACCACGGCAATCCCACAAGAATTTAATTTATTTTTTTTTGTTAAGACCAAAACTTCAGATGTTACATTCATCATCTTTGTGGAACGTTCATGAAACAAGTTAGTTCCTGTTCCTGCTTAAGTTCTAGCAGGTATAAACAATTGCCCCCCCCCCCCCGCCCCCCCAACAGTTGTTCCCTCCCTACCTCTCGTTTTTCTGTTTGTAAATCAGTCCATTGCTAAACAAGCAAAGGATTTCAGCGATAAACATCTGCATTTTATAAAACATGAACCTTTGAACCATTACAGCTGCTGGTGCAGATTAACTGTTACTGCCAATCACGTGCATATATGAAAAGTTTGGTGGCAAAACTTCCACTCAATTTGGAGAATTATTCTCCTCAGAATTATAGACGTCTATAATAAAAAGTTTTTATCGCCAACTGTGAGATATCCTTCTTATAGAAGCTTTAAACATATGTGTTAAAAAAAAAATCCAACTGTGAATTATGGCATTTTATAGCAAAATGAGACACATCCAAAAACAACAAATGCATCACTTCTTATTGTCACATGATCAGTGAAGCGAAAGAACAAACTGGACAAAATCATAGTTGTAGTTAAACAATTTAAATAAATGTTTTAGATGGTTTACAGTCAGTTAGTGCCATTGCAATTTCCCCAGCAGTCATGGACTTCCATGTTAAGGTCAGTTAGTCAAATAATGAAGCAGTAACGATACTGATGATGCTTTATAACCTGCATTGTAAACACCGTTGTGACTCAAAGAAAACATGCATAAAATATTCACCATCAGGTGGTAACACTTACTGCATAATTTTCAAAGATTTATTTTTCTCAAAACCGCCCAAAAGGATTTATTTCACTTTGCAGTGAAACCTAAGTAGCGTATGCAAATTATTTAGCTGGATGTATCTCATTATGTTTTTTTTTTTCCATTTTCAAAACATGGCTTGGTAAAAAGCAACAAACACAACAACAACAAAAACATTTGTTTATTTTCTGCTTCAGATTTGAAACAAAAGTAAAAAGTGGTAATCACTTAATTTAACTTATAAATTTAAAGCTAATAAAAATTAAAAAGCTCAAAGTCATCACCACTTAGTGATGTTATTCATTAATTAGGAACCTTGTATGCAAGGCATTTAATTTAGCTGGACCTACAAATTTTCTTTGTTACAAAGCTGCAAATAACGATCACTCTGGAGGATGGGATTGTGAACAAACCAGTAAGTTTATAATAGTGTAGATTTAGACTGCCACAGAAGCCACGTCCCCTTCTTTGGAACTGAGAGGCAGAAAAGCCACACCTCCTTCACTGACTAACTACAATTAATCTGAATTTAATAACAATAATCATAATAATAAAAATATATAAAAAAGTTGTGTGAAAATCAAGGAAAATGCACCTTAAAAATGTACTAAAACTAAATTTAAAACTAACATCAGTTTCTGATAAAAACCTTTTTAAAATTAAATAATCCATAAACTATTCCAAAATGTAAAACAAATAACACCATAGGTTTGAGTAAAATATGCTTAAATTATTTTCAAAATGCAACAAATAAATACATTTATTTTTAAATGGAAAAAAAATTATTGAAAAAAAACGTTTTATTTTTATTTTTATTTTTATTACAAGCAGTTAAAACAAACCAAACAACAGTAACAAAGAACTGCATTTTTAAATGTTGCAAAAAACAGGCTTAAAAAAGATTAAATAAACTAAAAAACAAAATAAAGTATATTTAAAACACATTTTAAACAAAAATATATTAAAAAAAACAATTTTTTTTAAATAAATATAATTAGTTAAAAGTAAATTAAGTAAAACTAAAGCTGAACTTAAGAATCACCTAATACCTTTTAAGAAAGGAATCTTTGTAATAAAGCACCGAATGAAAAACAAACAACAGCCACAACATGGCCTGATAATAACAATCATCCGTTTTCAATATGATTCTGTTTGTCCTTTGAAAAAAAATTGGGAATGTTAAATCTCGCTCCTCAGTCGAGCTTCACTTTAATGTTGAGTAAAGAGCAAAGCGGTGTGCGATTCTGGGCCTCAGAAGCTGCAGTCAATTTGTCATAAAACGAATAAACAAATGAATAAATAATGATGAAAATGATAGCTAGCCTTTCACCTGAGGCTAAATGCGTCTGTTATGAATCTCAGCTTTGTGTCAGGGTTCCTCCTTTGATGCTGTGATGAGATTAATATGGTTTTTAAATCAATAGTAATACTTTATCTTTTCCTTTTTAAAAACAATAATAATTTTAAGTGGTTAGTCCCCCCTCCAGGGTCCAAGGTTCGAGTTCCTCCTCGGGGCTGTGTGCAAGGAGTTCTGTGTGCTTGTTCTCCCGGGGTTTCCTCTGGTATTCCGGTTTCCTCCCACAGCCCAAAGCCATGCAGATTAAGCCACCTAGCGTTCCCAAATTGCCCGTAGTAGGTGTGATTGTGCCCCGTAATAAATTGGCACCTCACCCGGGGTTGTACCCCGTCTTGTTCCCCAAGTCCTCTGGATTAGGCTCCAGGCCTCCCGTGACCCTGTGCAGGAGAAGCGCTACAGAGGAGGAGTGTTTGCTTGTTTATTTGTTTACTTATTAAAGAGCAAAACTTTTAACTTTGCTCATGAGTGTCATCTGAACAAAAATGGCATTAAGAGTCAGTGGCAGGTAAAGTCTGCACGAAATGTTAATGGATCTAAAGTCCTGCCATCCTCCCTGGATGCCACTCCATAGCAATTAAAGTGCAAACTTCACCTCCAACAACGACGGGACACGAGCAGCAGCGGAGGTTGGAAAATAAACACATCCAAAAATTACGGCGGAGGTTTCAAAGAAATGTGTGTGAAGGGGGCAATTAAATGCAACACAAATGACAGGATTTCACAGAAGTGTGATGTCATCAATAAACCCCTCTTTACTCCTCCCACTCTGGAGCTGCTTTAAAGTAGGTTATTGAGTAGATTTACATTTTTAAATGAAAGCATTTCTTTGACAAAATGTATTAAAAGAGCACGTCCTGTACCTGCTGAAAATAAACGTCAAGTGTTTTGATGTAAATGGTACAAACTCTACTTTAACTTTAGCTAGATTTAGCTCATTACCATGTGGTTGTTAATTGTATTTTTATTCAAATTCAAAAGTAGATTTGCACTTTTTGATAAAAGCTTGCAAACTGAATAACTGAATGTCTGTCATTAGCATTTACATCTGAGCATGCAGGCTAATTTGTACCGTCAGAATTACAGTACCGTATGATCATGCCAAGGCATGTTAAAATTATTAACTTTATGACTTTAGCAATGGAATTAAATTGAACTTAACGTTTTCTCGTTTGTGAATCTTGTACATTTATTTGTGTACTTTAAATAAACAAAAGCACTTATATATTTTTTTTACATTTTAAAGTAATAAAATGTTTTGGAACATATATAAATGGCTGCACTAATACTAAAATACTAAAGCTACATGTCTCTTGTCATTCTTGAAATGGAACAATTCCAAGCTAGCAATGAACAGTTAGAATAAAAAACGATGACAATTTAAACTCTAAGTGAATTTCATTATTTGTTATATCCAAGCTTAAATAAAAATTAATGCATAAAATAAAGAAAAAAATTGTAGTTAGTAGAGATGTGTGTGTGTGTGTGTGTGTGTGTGTGTGTGTGTGTGTGTGTGTGTGTGTGTGTGTGTGTGTGTGTGTGATAAAGTTACAGAATTCATGCATTTGATGTGGCAAAATGTGCTCTAAACTATTAACACTCACAGTTTCCTGTATGTGGTTAGTTCAGAATTATAATTCAATCTGTAAAAAATATATAAAAATCAAGATATTAATAAAATTGTGATACTTGCAAAATTGCAATACAAATTGAATTGGCATCCAAGTATCGTGATTATTGTATCAGGTGGTCCCTGGTAATTGCCATCAACTGTTTAAGCTAAAATTATGTCCATGTTGCTGATCATACACATATCATTACGTTTTTCTCCCATTTTGTTACAAAAACATCTTTCGGAAACACATTTCTCTCTCCTCGCGCCTCCGCGCTTTCTGTTTTCCTTAAACATATCATTGATTTTTCAGCACATCTTCTCCTTAATATGCCAAACTACCAGTCACCAAAAGGACAAAAGTGCACAACCCTGTCACATGACCATGCAGACATCTTGCAGTCTGGGAGCTCGTCTAGTATCTGGGGAGATGCAAGATGGGACTCTGGCCAGCTTTGGCTTTGGGGATTCCTCTAGCCAAGTGCTGCATCTGGCTCGAACCGACGCAGTTGCAGGACAAAACATCTGTGCAGAAATTATCAGAGCAATGGCATTTTTAAATGAACATGATGCCTTGTAGAATTCTCATGTAAAGATTAATGACTATTAAGGTTCTCAGCATCCGTTTAAGATTTAGTTATTTTTGGGTGGAATTGGGTTTGAGTTCCATGTGAAAGTTTTATTTAAAAAAAACAAAAACAACAAAAAAAAACAGGAGGAAGTAATCTACTGCAAGAAAGAACCAGAAACCAAATGTACTACGGGTGGTGGCCATTTAATCCAAGCCTGTGGATGCTAAAATGATTATAAACAACGATTAGCATCCTTTCTTACAGAAAAACACTTTACATACTGCAATGTTTAAAGACATTCTTAAAAGAGATGATCAATAGAACCCTTAACTGTTCAAGTAAAGAACATTCGAAGAGCCTTTTTAGAAGGACGTTAGAAAGACTGTGAATGCTTTGATGCTAATGAACATTGATTAGCCATATTCTTGAAGAAGATTACTCCAAATATGGGATATTTTAGACATTTCTAAATGAATGGTCCCATTTTTGTCCAGGGTCCCTGAAAAAAAAAATCAGATAAAGGTTTCAGCTGGAAATCATTCTGAACTCAAAGCTGGCCACTAACCCTGGACAGAACCTTGCACCAGAAACTTTCCTGAAGATAAACAAATAAGTGAAGGTTTGTGGTTAGCGCATGTAGACAGGTACCTAAAGTTTCTACATGAAAGACTTCATAAGAAAGATCTCCATTTAGAAAGTATTTCATTTAGGAGGATTTAACCAGCCAAAGAACCAAACTGAGAACATTTGCACTTGTAGATACAAGTCTGCACTCTGTCACTTCACAGAGTGTTACATACTGGATGTCTGGGCCTACAGTGCTGTAAGGCTGTAAGAACCAGATGAACACGATGGGAAAAAAATACCTTTAAATGTTCTGCAGTTGAGGTGAGTTAAAATTGAAGATGATATTTTAGGTTAATTTGGCCATGTGATGAGTTTCGGGACTCTGCGGGTTTTTGATTGTTTTTGGAATGACTTTGATGAAATGACATCAGAGCGATAGTGACTAGATGATGTAGCCTTAACACCGAACAGATGATACAACAACCTCTTAACTGAAACTCATGCTAGGGATTTTTTCCCTAGTCAATGGTCAGAGCAGATCTCAAACTCTGGTTTCAGTGGTTAGTGCACTGATCGCTCAGCCCTGTTTTACCTGATGTCCTGCTGTTGAAGCTCCTCCAAGACAGACAAACAATACCAGAGAACTGCTATTGACCAGAACAGCTTACAGCTTGTAAGGGAAAAAAAAAAAAAACGATTCAGGTCAGAGATTCATTCTTTGAAGACGAACGTTATCCAGTTTAGATGCGGAGCGAACAACATATCACAGTAGAATAGTGTAAATACCTAGCAAAGCTGTGTGGGATAATGAAGTGTAGCTGTGGCTTACAAGGGTAAAATTAAAGCACTGCAAATGTAATGAGGTCAGGCATCGTGTAAGCTTACAGTAAGTGATATAAAAGCTATAAATAAATTGTTTTTAGATTATATTTGCAATACTCTTTGGACTTATTTAGTCAGCGTTATGCCACCGCCACTTGATCGTTCCAAATTTCAAAAACAACCTATTGTATATTATGTATGTCTGCTTTGTCATTTCAACCAGATAAAAGGAAAAAAAAAATCTGCTAGTTCAGGTGTTTAAGGTTGGATTTCCGGCCTAATATCCAAACAGCCGGATTCACCTTCTACCTAAATGGCCTGCCACTGACATATTGATATTCACAAAGTCATTTCCTAAGCAAAGAAGATTACGCGCCGATCAATCGTTAAGCATGACATCTCAAACGGAACTTCAATCATAACGTCTAAAATCGTGAGACAAAACCTCTCGCCACAGCGGATCCCCCGCCAGGTTCTCATCTTCCCGCTGATTGGAAGTATAATTGTGTGTTTGCAGAACGAGCCCAGGTGCAGAGACATCCTGCTGCTTCACTGCGAGATTGAGAATTGCCCAATCAAGCCTGCGCTGCAGCTGACGGGCCTGCTGGGGAAATTATCAATACTCCAGCAACAGATGGCTTTGGCCTCCGCACAGTCCGTGTGGCCAACACCGAGACACTCCACAAGTGAAGCCCTGGACAACGTCCCGAGATCTTCAGCTCACGGATTTGTAATAAAAAGTTTACGCTCCCAAGGCAAACAACTGGCCATTAGTTGGATTAAAAAAAAAAAAGTACTAAGGGTGCACTCGAGGAAAATGTTGAACCGACAAGACTTGTTCTGTTCTCCTAAACTTCAAAGGGACAAACAAAAAGTGAAACTCTAAAGTTCGATCTAGAAGCAGGGAATTGTCATCATGGGGGAACCCTTAAAGAAAAACACCAAACTCAATAACAAACAACAACAAGAAAGGATTAAACAGAACGCATTACAGATGTATCAGGAACTTAAACAAGCCATATCATTAAACATCATAATGTAGATGATGAAATGTTACCAAACAGCCTACATCTGATTAGGGTACTTCACAGAACTTTGTAAGTGTTTCCTGTCGGACACGAGGCTAAGAACACCTTAGCAACCATCTCATTTTCTTATTTGTGTCCTGTACTTTGGCATAAGTTTAAGAGTCTGCAAGTCTGTCAGAGGGTTAAGCCACTACAGAACCCTTAAGGAACACTTATCTAACATTGTAGATAGTTATCATTGGTTAAAGTGTTTACCCTGAACCTTGCGAAAGAACTCCTGTGGATGCTGAGATGCTAATAAATGTTGATTAGTATTTTTTTTGAGGAAGGAGCCACAGAAAACCTGTTTTGCATTGCAGAGATTGTAAATGAATAGAGTTCTAGCTTCGTCCCGTGTTCTCAAATAAATCACATGAAAACAATTTGACTATTTTTATTACTTCGATCAACTCTCAGGCTCGAGCTGCTTGCCGTGATGGATTTCTGCCCGAACCATTGGTACTTCTTGTGGTTTATGACTTATGGCCTCTGCATTATTGATTACACTGTGTTCTAGTGAGACGACCTTCACTCGGGTTGTGGACTGTTTATGCGAGCTAGCTCCTCAGGGTTCTGTCGTTTTTAGCTGCCTGAGGTGTCACTGCTTGATGGGAACACCAAGACAAAACAATGTCCTGTCGATTAGAGATTTAAAATGAGCCATGGAGTGGGTTTAAATGAGTACACAGCCTTGTGTGGCATTCAGTCAGAGGTGGCACCGCCTGCTGCTTCGCTCCGCAGATGGTCGAAGGGGGAAACGAGAGCCAGAGCGGGCTAAAGAAGAGGCAGGACTGTGAAACCCATGCTGTCTGCACTAAGGCCTCCCAGGAAAACAGGATCTGTGCAAGCGACTTGCCAGGAGCGTTTCACGCCTGCAACCATTTTCCACAAATGTGATCCCCCCCCCCCCCACCCTCTTCTCCGTCCATGTTTTTTTTTTTCCTACAAAGTAGATCTATTAAAGTGTTCCCAATACATGAATAGAAGATGTTGTGTAACAGGGCAGAGCTTGGATAGAGGGCTCGGTGAGAGAACATCAAGCTCGTGTGAAGAGAATATTACTATCGTCCTCCCCAGAGCCCGTACCATTGTTACTCCCTGGGGTCTGTACCACTTCACCAGTCTGCCACCTTTAGGTCAATAGCAAGCGCAATTTGTTCCGATGTCATGCCTAGCTCAAGGCCAACTACTGGAGAACTTCTCGATTTAATTGGGTTACTACACATTGGAGGCTCCACATGCATGAACTGACCACAGAAATATACTGAAAAAACCTAATTAATTATTTCCTTTTGCCCGAAGAAATAAAAAGGGGTTGAAAATGTCTAACCTTAAGGGTTCACCTCTTTTAAGGAATCCTGACATGTTCTTGAACAGAAGAGACAACAGAGAACCATTTTTAAAAGATAATAATTTTTTACATAAAATAAGTAAAACCGATATCACATGTTAAATGCTTAACAAGTTCTACATTACATTTGAGCATTTGGCAGACGCCCTCATTCAGCCCGACATACATTTTTATCTCTCTGTCTCTCTCTCTCTCTCTTTTTTTTTTTTTTTAGCCATCTGAGGGTTATGGGCTTTGCTCAAGGGACCAACAGTGGCAACTTGATGGTGCTGGGGTTTGAAACTGGGCCCTTCCAAACTGTAGTCCAATACATTAACCACTGAGCTACACCTGATCCAAAAGGTTACTCAAACCTTTAAATAAATACATCAACTAAACCCTTAAAATAAACCTCTTGAAGACCCCATTACTGCCTAGAACTATAACTATATCTGGAAAATTCCTCATATTTTTATTATCTACTGAATCTTTAAGAATGTTTTTTATAAACTGTTTTCCAGCCCAACTTAGATAAATGCTTGACAGGTTCTAAATATTAAAATGAACATAATAAAAAAAAGAAAACTTGCACTGTACAGGTACCTTTTTTAATATACAGTACATGCAAACATGTAGGAAAGAAGTGCTTTGAGAAGCCATAATGGTTCTCCAATTGTTTATCTTGGATCATTGCATCAATCAATGATTCCTGGTCATTCTACAGTATTCTGGACTAATGGGGACGGGAATCACCAGGGATCGACTGCTACGAATGCCACCTGTAGGACTGTAAAGGAACTGCACAAATGCACGACATGTAACTGAATCGATTTTCTCCTGCATGTCTACAAATTCAGAATTATTTCGTGACCCTTTAAAGGACCCTTTGTAAAACGTGCTTTTCTGTATCAAGTGTCAAGAAACATAAAACGCCAGAGAGGTTCTAAAAATTAAGAAAAAGTAATAAGCAATAATGTGGAGTTTGTGCAGAATTACCCACTTAACAAAAAAAAAAAAAAAAGAAAGAAAAAGTTCTTCAAGGGTCCTTTAAACATTTATTGCTAATTAGATAGTTGTAGCATCTGGTGGCACAGTGATGTAGTGGTTAAGCCTCACACCTCCAGGGTGTGGGTTTGATTCCCACATCGGGTCTGTGTGTGTGGAATTTTGTTGGGTTTCCTATGGTTTTCCCCCTACAGTCCAAAGACGTGCAGATTAGGTTGACTGGCCTTCCCATATTTCTAAAAGTGTGTAAATGAGTGTGTGCACGTGTGTAGATTGGAACCCTGCCCAGGCTGTACCCTGCCTCGTTCCCGAAGTCTCCTCGAAAAGGCTCCAGACCTTATAACATGATGAGTGGTGTGAGATAAATGGATCTGTAGCATCTAAGGCCTGAAACCTTTCTTTATAGGAAACACTTTTCAGCGTTAAAACACAAACACCCGACTGGTTCTGCTTAAGGGTTATTAGGCGTGTATGAGCTTAGTGCACACAGAATACAGCAGAAGGACTTGAACTAAAGAATAGTTTAGGGTTCTAGATTGTGCTTCTTTAAAAGGTTTGTAGATCTTGAAATCTTTTCTGAAAAGGAGCTACAGTGCAGTAGATGGACCTTTTAAAGGTTCTCTTCATAGACCAAGTAATAGAACCAGCTTTAAGCTGTCCAAGGATTAATTGAATAATACAATAATAAAGGAACGAACTGTACGTAAGGAACGAACCATTTTACATGATCCCCCCCCAAAGAAACAACAGGAGAAAAAAGGTTCGTGTGAAAGGTTAATACAGATAGATTTTTAATAAACATTTTATTATTAGAACAGTTTCTGAAAGGAAACTAGACAGAATCTTTTGTAAGGAATGTATTGATTTATTTATTTCAAAGCGTGAGGGGTCGCGGTTCATAGCTCGTCCGTGCCACCTGTGCTGAAGGTGAAGGACGTAGAACTTGTGGGAATCCTTCAGAGGGACAGCCAAAGCACTCTCAAGGGTTTTAAGCATTTTAAGAGTGTAAGATTCTTAGTTTAGAGCAGTAGGTCTTTTTTTTTTTTTTTTTTTTTTTTGGAAAAGGGAAACCAGAAAGAAAAGGTGCTAAATTGTTCCATTTTGTTTTTTAAGCTTGGTGGAACAGGGACACAAGATGATGCACTGTAAGAAAGGACATAGAAACAAAAAAGGAAATGGAACATGAAAAACAAATACAGAGTTTATCTTAAATGTATTGACACAATGTATATACTTTATGGTTTCCCCAGAGAGTCACAGCTGTAACTCTGCAGCTAACAAATGTAACAAGTATATAAATCTATATAAAATACGACGGTGATAAATCTCAGATGCGGACGGGTTCCCTGTTGGGTCTGGTTCCTCTCAAGGTTTATTCCTACTGTTATCTCAGGGAGTTTTTCTTTGGCACCGTCGTCCTCGTCGTCATCTCTACATTTTTCTAATTTATTTCCACATCTTTTAAAATTCTTTGAGCTGCTTCGTGACACTGACCACTGTTAAATAAAACACTATACAAATAAAACTTGATTCAATTAAATATAACTAATGACGGTGGAGTGATTAATTCTACGCCAGGACAATGGATTTGTCTCGCTTTGTAATAACAGTGTCTCGGATATAAGAATAAATTTTTATTCAGTTTATTAGGCTAAGTAATAAAAGTGAAGTGAACTGATTGCAGATCAAGTCATGTGGTAGAGCAAGCCGACCCCCCCCCCACCCCCCCCCCCGCTCTCTCTCTCTGTCTTTCCCAGTGATGAGGTCAGTGCTGGACTGGCATGTGACAGGCTGGTCAAAGGCATCCATGTCTCTAATCATTCGATCACGCTCGGCCGAGTGTGTCAGGTGAGAATCGAGAGCCTCAATCGCTCCATGGAGATGAGACGCTGTCCACCAGCTGTGGCCACCAGTTCCACCTTCATTGAGATTGACAGCTCTTACACCGGATTCCAGGATGTAGGAGCCAAAGGCGACCCATCTGGAGTCGTCTGAACAGCAGAGCAGAAGTTTGTCCACTGTGACGGGCCACCAGTTGTGCTTCAGATTACATTAGAGCTCCTACAAGGGACATGTAAATAATGGAGACAGAAATGAAAGAGTTCAAAAGTAAGAAGAAGAAATATGATTGTATTTTTTTTTTCAAAGAAAGAAAACTGGTGTATAAATAAATCGGAAATGTTTAGTGAGAACCTTTAAGGTGTTGAACGGCATCATCCTGTGCAGTTAATATACGATTAATAAACTGTAAAAAATTAAATCCAAAATTGCATATGGGATTAAATTCAATTATCTGTTTATTTATTTATGCTTCCATTTTTTTTCTTCCAAATGATTTATTAATGTATTTATTGATTTGTTTAATTACACACTTATATGTCTGTTTTATTATTTATTTACTTACCATTGTTTGTCTTTGAACCTACACCTCTGTCTGTCTGTCTGTCTGTCTGTCTTTCTTTCTTATTTATTCTCTCTTTCTTGTTAATTTAATGTCTTTATTTCTCTTTGTTTTTCTCTGTATTTCCTTACATACTTGCCTGTGCCTCTCTTTCGTCCTTTCTAACGTACGCGTGCCTGCTTGTGTGTGTTTGCGTGTGGTTTATGTCTGTTTATTTATTGATTTATTTTTGTATTTTTTTATTTGTTTAATTACACACTATACATCTGTCTGTCCGTCTGTCTGTCTCATGCTTTATTTATTTATTTATTTATTTATTTATTCATTGTCTTTTCTTTCTTTCTGTCCTTCTTTCTTTTTTTCTATTCATTCTGCAGATAAACTATAATCGATCCCGGAAGCTGTTTATCCAGAGCTCGTCCAGAGCCTCCACCAGAGACGAGCGTAATCGCAGGACAGGATCGGATCCCGGCTCTTTCCCAAACTCTGGCTCCGGACCCCACTGTGACTTTCTTTCACTTCTGACTTTTGAACTCACAACCTTGTGGTCTTTTCTCCCAGAAGCTTAACCACATATCGACTCGCGCCAGCGTTTAATCTCCACAATAATCATCTGCCTCCGAACTGATCCACCAACACACACCCCAGAGCCACGACTGAGAAATGAACAAATAGAGATATTCCTTTCATTTCCATTTGTTCCTAATGAATTACTAATTTGCTTAAAATATGAGCTGCAATTCACAATGCATTTGAAGGCAAGACAGACAGACAGAGAGAGAGAGAGAGAGAGAGAGAGAGAGAGAGAGAGAGAGAGAGAGAGAGAGAGAGAGAGAATCAGCAGAACCTCTGTAGTTGGCTGTCGACTTCACATTCAAAACACGTCTAAGTCCGAGCCAACATTAATGCCATGTAGAAATGCCATGGGCGGCAGATTGTTTTCTTCCATTGGTTGCTTAGTAACCTCGCCGCTGTAAGTGTGTGATTAGGTCCTCCTGAGCATCAAGCCAGAGCTTTCTGGATACTTAATGCATTCAAATACCGACGCAGACGCCTCTGTTTACTTTCTCGTTATATTTAATTGGAGCTGAGGTTTGCACCGGGACGACTCTTAAAGCAACAACGCACGGCGGAAATTGTTTATTTTCACTCCTGTGTCACCATAAAAAGGATAAATTCTTTAACACACAAAGCTCTTCATAGGTATTCGCCCCCTCGTTCCCACATTTTGTAGTGGAACTGATATGGATTTTTTTGGTTTGTTCTTTTACACATGGGCGGAAACTTGTGTGTGTGAAACATATTTTTTTTTCACTTGTACTTTTTGCCCCACTTCAATATTATCAGACATGGGAACAGCAGGCACAGTGTAGGCACAGACAAAGGCATTTAATTAAAGAAATACAAAAAAAAAAAAAAAGGAATTATCCAAAACCCAAATAACAACCAGGGACGAAAACGTAAACAACATAAACAGATACGAGACCCAGACTAACTAAAGCGGAGAGCTTAAATGCCAACCGTGATCAGGGACCTCAACCAGGTTCAGCTGAAAACAATGAACACGACTCTGGTGCAGTGCGAACTGGGAAATGAAGTCCAAACACGAAACACGAAACACGCAACACGCAGGGTGGCCTCCGGGGGAAATCCCTGGCAATCATCTATTGAGTGTAACATCATAACAAAGCGACTTTATTCACTGCAGAAAAACCACGAGAAGCGCTTGTCTGTACACGAGGACGCGTGTTGAGATCTGCAGCCGATTTACAAAAGCAAGGGAATCAAACGTGAAGTGTCTCTTGTGGGCGTGGCCTGTCTGTCATACCCGTGTTAGAAAATCTCCCAAGGCTTAATATATAAATTCACATGGTGGGGTAGTAGTCGGTAAACGCCTTGCACGCTCTGGGTCTGGGTTCGATTCCCGGCTCAGGCCTGTGTGGGTGGCGTTTGCATGTTTTCCGGTTTCTTCCCATAGTCCAAAGTCGAATCGGCGTTCCCAAATTGCCCGTCGTGAGAGAGTGTGTGTGCTTGTACTGTATATACTGTCTATGATCTCGCACCCAGATACTGTAGGCTCCAGGCCCTCCCTGACCCTGTGCAGAATAAGCGACTGAGTGAGTAATGTGATGTGTGCAGGAAGCATAAGATACAGAACTCGAGCTTCATCGTATAAGAGAGCAGGTGCCGATGGAGTCTGTTACAGAACTCGGTTCAGATTTAATTGGGATCCTATGCAGAGTGACGAGTTATATGTTGAAACATTATCTTAATTATTAACCTGAACCGGAGACAACTGTAGAGAAACTATTAAGAAGCAGCAGAAGAAACAGAGCTGCCCGGAGATGCATCGCATGTGATTGACACTGAACAAGATGGTGAACTCCTCAATGAAAAATAGATGTTTTTTTTTTTTTCCTCTTCTTCTTTATGTGTTGCCAAAACAGGATTCTGAGAGATTGTCTCAGTGGGAGGAAACTGTAACTGCCTGAAAATATTACGAGGGGATGAAAGGACGGAGGATTGAGAACATCTCGGCCCTCTAACTATTTGTTTAAGAAAGTATGTTTTTCTGTGGCCTTATCTAAATTTCAGATATTGCACATGGAAATCCCAGCAGCCGTGTTTTCCCTCGAGAGATGTGTGGAGTGAAAAAGCCCCGAGCTGAAGGGAGCTTTATCCCGGCACACTCGGGATCCGCGGTGGCGTTCGCTATCAAGCAGCTTCGACAGTCGCGCCACATTGGGAAGCTTTTCTTCTTCCTTGTCATTTTGACAAAACATGCCCGTAGGGCAGCTCTCGCATCTCTTGAGAAATGATTATTATTATTCATTTATTCCTCTTATACCACAGTTTTATCAATTACAATATATTTTTTAAATACATTTTTAAGAATAACTTTTTTGCAATGCCAAATGACTTACGAATACATTCATGTTACAACGTCGAAGGTATTTTACACTCCACTTACTTCTCCTTTCACTGAAGTCTTGAAGAAAGCACAAACCTGGAGACTCCTTCCATTAATCTATATAATTACAAGAAAGGTGTTTGTCTGTGCATTGGTCAGAACTTTCAATCATATCGTTTTCCAGTGTGTCTGTCCAGACAGATTTTGTCACAGCATCACACAAACCTGGCTGGACAGAATTTAATGAAACTTTGCCAGTCCTTTCAGTATCAGGCGGCAGCACGGTGGTGTATCGGTCAGCACTGTCGCCTTGCACCTCCAGGGTCCGGGTTCGATTCCCGTCTCTGTGTGCATGGGGTTCGCGTGTTCTCGCCGTGCTTGGTGGGTTTCCTCCGGGTCCCCCGGTTTCCTTCCACAGTCCAAAAACATGTAGGTCAGGTTAATTGACCTTCCCAAATTGGCGTGTGCGTGCGTGTGTGTGTGTGTCCTGCGATGGATTGGCACCCTTTTCAGGGTCTACCCCGCCTTGTGCCTCGTGGGATAGGCTCCAGGCCCCCGCGACCCTGAATACAGGATTAAGCGATATTGAGAGTGAGTGAGTGAGTAAACGTGCATCATAAATGAAATCTAAATTTTAAGTAGACGTGAGGCAGTTTTGTGCCACAATACATCACAGCGCCACACGTGTTTTGGATGAATATAGAGCGTTTAACTTCTGCAGTCCTCAGATCTCTGGCTGAAGTTTAATCTGCACCATCAGTGAATCTACATGTGGAGTAAAAGTGATGTTATGAACAGTTACGTGTGGGATTTAATAATCTACTTTAAAATAATCTACTAATGCGCTACTGTCTCAATGTAAACAAACACCTGCACCAATAGATATTAATTAGAAAAGATAAAGTGAATATTTTTACTGGGATTAGTTCATATTTTCACTTTGGCTGAAATAACAGCGCTGACGTGGTAGAAGTGAATTTTAACACGCCGGAGTCGTTTTAAGACAAAACTTTTTCCATTTCTCATCTGTGATGTCTGTGTTTTACCTGAAAAATAAAAACCTGAAATAATAATAATATCACTGACTACGTTAAAGATTAGCAGATTATTATTAGATTTGACCTTTTAACTGTTTCTACCGACTCTTTAATGATGGTTATTTACGCTAATGTTAAATAAAAATCTCCTTACAAATTATTATTATTATTATTATTTTTTTTTTTAATTCTCAGCATTAAAAGTGGAGCATCCAGTGCACAAGCCCCTGTAAACAAACTGTTACCATGGATAAGCTTTAATATATGAAGTGAGTCAAAGTGGGACTAGATTGTGCAGAATAACAGATCTTGGTTTGGTTGGTTTTTATATATACATTAATATAACTAGAATTTTATATATACATTAAGCGTTTTTCACACTTAGAATTAAAAGCAAAAAAAAAAAAAATCATAAGGAAACATAAAAAAATTGTTTAAAAAAATACAAATCTAATTAAATAAAAAGCCTTGAGGGAAACGCAGCATTATTTCGACCCACAGTCATGACACACTGGGAATTTTTTCCCTCCCTATTTCTCTTTTAATGCAACACAGTCCTTTTGACAAAAAGCGCCCGAAGGACAGGTCTCATGTGTCAAGATGCTTCAGCTTCTCTCCCGGAGGTTAATTTATTATTTTTCCGCTGTGACATTGACATTATCAAGCACAATACAGTGACAGTACTTCGAGTTCTTCGAGCGCTTGTATTGTTTATTGTTTGTGGCAGGACGACTCGCTTTCTTTTGTCTCCTCAATGTGACCGTTGTTGGTTCCACGCAGTGCTCAAGTTCGAGCTATAAAGCACTTCATGTTTGAACAGAACGCTGCGCCTGACAGATTGAACTCAATCAATGGGATTTGCACGAAGTAGACGAAGCAGTGCTTCCTTAAAAAAAAAAAAAAATAATAATAATAATAATAATAATTTTTGAAGCGATTCAAGGCTAAGCGATGTCTTGATCAGACCTTTTGACCGACGGCTGAAGGACACAAATATTAGCCACGGGGGGAAATGAAAGTGATGCTGCTGTAATTGCATTTCGGGTTGGAGAGAAATGGGATTCCAGGCGAACACAAAAACGGGGACGCTTCGAGAAAAGTTCCGTCGCTCACCTTTATCCGACTTTCAGCTTGTATAAAATTTATAGACGCACCACGGGTCCTAAATGGAATAATTATAGCAGGACATCTAAAGTCAAGGTCACGGCATTTCATTTACACCGGTGAGCTAATATTTCCATGATGCTACACGGTGACCTTGTGATATTTGCAATACAAACAAATACAGAAATGCTTAGCATGTGCCAGAGGAGTAGCAACAGAGCTAGCACACGTTGCGGTAACCACGCGGTAGGCGTCGAGTTTCTCTCGGGATCGAATTAGCATAAAAATCAAGGAAGCTGACTTTCCGTGCCGCTCAAATTAGAGTTGTACAACGAGCCGGGTCTGGTTATGGTTCTGCAGGGATTAGCGTACAGATGGTCAAGGTGATTACATACATGCATGAAGCTCATTGAGAATGGATCACACACACACACACACACACACACACACACACACACACACATGGGGGGGTGAGATAAATAAGAAACAGAATTATAGACAATAGGAAAGCAAATAATCCGTAGTGATTAACTGGATGAAAAAATAAAAAATAAAACATAAAAAAATTAAGGCTACAGTAAAAGTGCTATATCAATCCAAAAAAAAAAAATTTGGGGGACGGGCTGGTTCTGAAGCCGACCCCGTGCAGCGTTTCAAAAGGGACACCAGATGAATCGATACTGATACTGGACACATTTCATGATTAAGGATCAAAGCGAAGCAGACTGCAGCCTGTCCTCTGTGAACATAACAAGAGCAGGAATACCTATGATGTGCTGTTCTTTATTAAATAAATAAATAAATAAATAAAAACATTCCGCTGGTAAAAAAGGAAAATAGTCTACTACAGGACGGGAACTTCACTTACATCCTTATATAATTTTCTCGGTAACAGGGTGTTATGACAGGCATCGCTCCTTATGTAACAAACCATGGTGAAAAAAAAAAAACATTAGCATTAGCAATGTGAAGATCGCTAGTGAAAATGAAGAGCACAACGCCTCATGAGGAGAATATCATTAAACTGAGCAGTTCCAGAGGTACATTTGTGCCATTTGGACTCGTTGAACAAAAAGCTCCAGAGCGCGGACCTGTTTAGTATGAGTCAAAATTCATAGAATTGTTTACATCCTAAAAAATATATACTGTAGATTTAACATTATACAGTTGTACCTCCATGAACCCTCAAGAAATACCACCTTAAGAACTGAGATTTTGCAAGAAATTTGCCTTTTCGTCATACAGCGGACGTATGAGCGGACGTAGCACCACGGGTCCCAATAATGTTAGCAAGAAGAAAAGGGAGCCGCTTTCAGTTTGGTTTTTAAAGCAGCGGGTGCCAAGGGGAATCATAACTTAATGTTAAGTGAGGTTTAATGTCTATTTATTTCATATTTTACTTTATTTATGACTATAGTGTTGGAAATTTTTAATATTTTTGTTGGCTGGAACGGATTATCTACATTTACATTATTTCCTATGGAGCGATGCGTTTCACAATACGAGATTTCACCTTAAGAGCTCGCCTCTGGAACGGATTAAATCCGTACGCCGTACAGACAAAATGTAATGAGAGAATACAGGTTTTCTACAAACTCTGTGAATGCAGGGTGTCTTCAGACTTGTAGTTCGGTTCTCTTGGTTCGGACCGGAGTATAAAATGATTGATGAAAACATTAGGTTTGGTCCTCTAGTATAAAGTCCTAGTTTGCTTCTCGTTCAAGCCAGCATTTTCAACATTGGACCAAAAGACACGACATAAGGCATGTGGATTATACCTGTAGACTGTACGGTGGTGTGTTTGCCTGCTGAAACCTCAGGAAGAGTTTATAAAATGTAGCGTTATACATTGAGGACAACACGAGCACAGCTCCAGATGGTAAATAAAACGCTCGCCAGTGCGCCTAATGCTTTTATTCTGCAACTAGCTTTTTTCCAGACAGCCGCGAGTAGCAAGAGCCCAGCCACAAGATAAATAAACAAACAAACAAACAACAAAAAAAGTCAAGCAGGGATGTTTAACCCTTTGACAGACTCTCCCCGCACATGTGTCCGTCTGCCTGGTACGAGAGCTCAGGACCGCCGCGTGACATTACAGCAGGGCTGCGTTCAAAAACATACGCCATTTCATTAACGCGGTCAACTGTCGTACATTCATGAATATTTGGCAAGGGTTCTTGTTATTGAATGGCGTCCTGCTGTGATATCACATGTGCTCCTTTGCACTCACGTGCTTGCATTCATTTTATCACACCTTGCAATATGTAACTATTACATAAATGTACATTTAAGACATAATTTGACAAATAATCTCAATAAGTTTTACAATATTTATTGATCAACTCAAAATTATTTAAAAGTAAACAACTACTTAAATTAATGACAAACGCTACATCTACATAGACTATGTGTATTTTACCTTTAATAAGCTGCAACCTTTTTTGATTAAATATTTGCATGATTTGTATATGAATTTGTCCATGATGAATATCCTTGGATGCTCATTAAATTTAACATTTAATTCGGCAGCCAAATACTGCCTACAGAGTCAAGGTTGTGAAAGTTCTCAGGTACAGACATCATCATCAGGTGACGATAATGAACTTGGATGACTTGGTTTGTGTACATATCCGAGACACACCTCTTCAAGCGGTCTTGGTTTGCTTGTTCAGTGCGAACTACGGTTCGGATGGCAGCGTTCGCACTTGTGAACGTGAACCTCAGTAACAAAACAAATGCGCCAAGGTTTGTATCAAGCAAAGCAAATATGTCACGTGTGCACACAACGTAAAAAAAATACAAAAAATGACTGCAGAAAGTGTTTATACTCATAGCATGAAAGAGGCTTAAACTAATGAAATAACTGTAGATTTGAAAATCTGGAATAGATGATAGACGTGTCTGAATCAACCCCGTACAAACTGTATATAAAGAACATTGAAAAGTGAATTTTAACATGAAACATTTGAAATAGAAACCGGAAAAAAAAAAGAATAAATCAGTGAATTTACCCGAGTATACTGTAGGCATGTGTAGTGTTTTGAGTGAACCAGTATGGTTTAGTAAGAATCTCATGGATTCTGCCTACTTTACCCCCCATTCTAGTGTTGAACTTTACATGCACTCACCATACAGCTTTGTTTGTATAAACGTTAAATACATTTTAATCCTCTTTATTTGAAATCCTGTAAAGTCCTTGATTTGTTGATTTTCTTTAAAGTGTGTAAGACATACAGTACAGAGCAAAAGTTTGGACACCCCTTCTCATTCAAAGAGGTTGAATTTGTATGATGGCAAGAAAAAAGCAGCTAAGTGAAGAAAAACGAGTGGCATCATTACTTTAAGAAATGAAGGTCAGTCAGTCGGAAAAATTGGGAAAACTTTGAAAGTGTCCCCAAGTGCAGTCACAAAAAGCATCAAGCGCTACAAAGAAACATGCGGCTCACATGCGGACGGACCCAGGAAAGGAAGACCGAGAGTCGCCTCTGCTGCGGAGGATAAGTTCATCCGAGTCACCAGCCTCAGAAATCGCAGGTTAACAGCAGCTCAGATCAGAGAGCAGGTCAATGGCACACAGAGTTCTAGCAGCAGACACGTCTCTAGAACAACTGTTAAGAGGAGACTGTGTGAATCAGGCCTTCATGGTAGAAGATCTGCTAGGAAACGACTGCTAAGGACAGGCAACAAGCAGAAGAGACGCGTTTGGGCTGAAGAACACAATAAAGAACACAAGAAAGAAAACTCGCTGAATGAGAAGGGGTGTCCAAACTTTTGCTCTGTACTGCATACACACATATGAAAATCTTGAATCTTGAAAGAGTGGGAGAAAGAGAGAGAGAGAAAAAGCAGGACATACAGACAGAAAGATAAAGACACAGGCAGAGAAACTGACAGAAGGAGCAAGAAACAGTATAAGAGATGGCGATACAGACAGAGTTGGAAGTTCAACAGAGAGATAGAAATGAAAAGAGAAACAGAAATAGAGACAGAAAAGACAGACAGAGAGAGAGAGGGAGAGAGATAGCACTTGTTCCTTTCACATTGTGTTTCAGGGACTGCGTGTTCTAGCTGTAGTAGACATGAGGGTTTTAAAACCAATGAAGAGGAAAAGGAGTGTAATGGCGATAAACAGCTTTAGAGAAATACAGCACGACGGATACGAGACTGGGCGAGTGCGATGTGAGAGTGTCCTGCTCCTTGCTTTCGTTTTCTTACAAAAGAAGATCAATGCAACATGAAAACCCTACAGCGGCGATTATTACCGGCTTTATCTTAACATGCTCATTCTAATACGTTACGGTTGCCATAGTAACAGCTCGTTCACGGAGAAGAGCATGATGATGGCATTGCATAAACGGATTACAAACATTTCTGATCGGTGATGTTTAGATTTATTCCTCGCACGACTTCCCATAGAAGAACCCTTAAACAAGCACTTTCTCTAACAGGGCCTGAGAGAGGCTTTTAATTAGAGCCCATTTATCTGCTACAAGAACCCTTGAGAACTTTATTTATTTGTTTATTTATTTTCATATTTGAGACTTCCTGTTGAACCAAACGCTCCAGACGTCTTACGTTACAGGGCGCTGTAACGTCAGAAGCTCAGCGAAGAACCATGTGTGTGAGGTTTTACAGCATACACAACCTGTGCAGGACAAATGAAAACAAAATACAATATTTATAAATGTTAAAGCAGCCGAAGGTCATGGGGATGATAATCCGAAGCGAAACGTGACCGTCAAATGTAATCCGGAGAACGATCCAAAACAAACTCGCGGCAGCGGTCGAAACAAGTGAAGGCGGTGAATACAAATGACTAAATCTTGAATTCAATTTCACCTTCAGCTAGAAAAAAATCACCCCCAAAATAAAATCTAGGAAAGTTCGTGATATCACTGCAACATGGCTGCTCACAACATCAACAGTAAACAAAACAGCGCTTCTTCACCCTTCTCGGAGGACGAGTCAGGGTACACCCTGGACAGGGTGCTAATCCATCGCATGGCTACTTTTTTATTTTTAATATCAGATTTGTTACAGGCTCTGGGGTTAGGACCGTCACCTCGGCCCTCAAGGGTTGAGTGTTCGGAAAAAACTAGCCTCTGGTCTCTGTGTGTGGCGTTTACTCCTGCTCCACCCGTTTCCTCCTACTGTCCAGACACGTGCTGTGTAGGATAACTGGCATTTCCAGTTTGCATGTATTGCAATGTCAGAGTGTGAGTGTGTTTGTGCCCTGTGATGGGGTGGTACCCATCCAGGGTCTACCCCAACTTGTTCCTTGCTTCCCCTGTGAGAGTCAGTGTCTCTGTCTTGATTGAACAAATAGACGTATAAATGTGGTCTTATTGGTGTTTCCGTAGTGTATGCCTGGGTGTATGTGTGATTGCCAGCATGTCCCCCGAACCTTGTCCCCTGAGTTCCCTGGGATACTAAGCAGTTCAGGTAAGCATCACGGAAAATGTTTTGGATATGGATGAATTAGCTATAAGGGTTACAAATGATGTAACTGGAGTAAGTTCACTATATACTGAAGAACCAGGAAGCTAACAGGAATTGGAAATCAGTGTCCTCTGCTGGCAGAAAAGAGAACTGATTACAAATTAAGGTTGCAGTTGAGAAACATACGGAAGACGGATGGCATGGTGGCGGTAGCACCGCTGCCTCACAGCCTAAGGGACTATCTGCTTCAGGTTATTGCCTGAGCTCTCTGTTCTCTCCACATTCATTCCTTTTGTTTTTCCTTTCCGTCCGTGATCTCTGTTTTCCTACCAGTCTCCAATAATACCCGGTGGTAATGCAAGTTGCCCCATGTGTGAATTAGTGTGAAAATATGTCTGGGTATAATGCCCTTTGATGCACTGGCATCTATCATGTGAGTTCTGAATTCACATCTGAATTCTCCCATCTTGTGCCCAGTGTTCCCAAAATACTCGAGACAAAATCCAAACTTTTCAAGTTCAGTTTTTCATGTTCAGCTCCTTCTAACGAAAAAAAAAAAAAAACATCACCACATCAAGGAGAATATATTTTCCTTTGTTAAACAGCACTTTCTTTTATGTATCTATTGTTATTCTTAGATTATCTGATGTGTGTGTTGTACACATCCCGGCAAATGGGCTGTTACTATAGAAACATTAATGCATCAAAAGGGACGAGATACTGTAAAGCTAGTGTATCATTCATATTTCAGGCAGAACCACAGTCTTAGCCGTGCAGTACTCTGATCAGAAAATAATCCACAACTTCTGATTCGAGAACCTACTGCAGCTATGCTGTGGTCTAACACAGGCATTAATAATATAGCTCATGAGTAGGTAGTCCCCGACTTATGAACGTTCAAGTTACGATTTTCCATATACACGAACCGGACCGCGGTTCGCATCTAACATTCGTAGATGCGAACAAATTGTGGAACAAATACATGCAACATTTTCAGTGTGGAAGTGAATGTATAAAATGTCTAAAGTAAAGCTGTCCTGATAGAGAATAATCCTAATTTCGGAAAATCCTCAACCAAACAGAGTTCACAGTCCAAGAAAGTAGAAAACTTTGACAGAATGGCGTCCGGGATTCCCATTGCAAACTTAGTTTGCAGTCTAAGTAAAGTTAACATCTGTGCATGTGGGTGTGTGCATGAGCACGCCATATGAACATCGTGTGCGTGTGTGAAAGTCGTCCTACACAATAACTCCGCCCCCTCTCCTGTCTCTGCTTCACACACACACTCTGATTCTTTTCAAAGGTAAAGTGCAGGTTAATTGGTTTTATTTTT
Organism: Clarias macrocephalus; assembly: GCA_011419295.1. Classification (NCBI taxonomy): domain Eukaryota; kingdom Metazoa; phylum Chordata; class Actinopteri; order Siluriformes; family Clariidae; genus Clarias; species Clarias macrocephalus. Next base: position 27,903 of record JAAGKR010006456.1, read on the forward strand.
AGTTGTCATTTTTATATTAATATTTTGGGGTTTTGGAATGACTCACTGGAGTTTCCATTATTACTTATGCTGTCCCAGATTCCCCTAGTTAAGATTTTAAGGGCAGAGACTAAATTTCACTGTGAGATTAATTTCCTTATGGCCACATGATGGCAGTGTTGGGAAAGGAGCCAGATTTAGTCAAGTGAATTGGTATGCTTTATGTTGTATATTTGTGCCAAAGGTGTATAAGACTCACTTTGTGCCGACTTATGAACATATCCGACTTACGAACATGCTCAACTCGTTCGTAAGTAGGGGACTACCTGCATTTCTCTCACTGTAACATACACTGGTCAGATAGAATATTCAAACCACATTTGGATTCGCCCTGTGCCACTAGAGCGACTTTGGGCCTGGTGTCTCTATCCTTTGGGTGCTGTGGTTGTGAGATGAGGCCTTCATGGATCGGATTCCTTCACCACGTCCCATATTGGTGTCTTGGGAGCTGCGAGGCTGATGTTTGATGATTCACTGCATCACGTTAGCAAAACTTTACTGTAACACAACAACTCACTGTCATTCAGGCACTGTCAGGGTCACAACATTCAGCCGGGGAACAATTGGAGTGGGAACAAACATGGAATAATGACAGTAAGAGTCGTTTATGAAGACGACTTAGAAGCGTTCTCATTCGTTAATACACATTCTCTGGTTCTACTTCAAGCTTTTTAAATGTTTCCCAACAAGGACGAATTTTTAATACCTTTTAGTTGCATCATTTAAATAAAAACTGATCTGTGTCTGTATCTTTATTCACATTTGAGTGTGGAGAGAAATATATTGTAAGTATGTTAGAATCCTGTCCAGGGGCAGTGGTGGCTCAACAGTTAAGGCTCTGGCTTACTGATCAGAAGGTCAGGAGTTCACAGCCAAGCTGCCACAGTTGGGCTCTTGAGCAAGGACTTCACCTCTCTGTGCTCCGGAGGTGCCGTATCATGGCTGACCCTGCGCTCTGACTCTTAATGAGCTGGGATATGCAACGAAAAGGGCTTTATTCTGCTGTAAAGGGTAAGGATCAAGTAAGAACTTCTTCTTTTATTTCTTTGATTTTATTTAGTAGAAATCCATCTCTCCTTCTTCACCTAGAGGACGCAGGTCGTGATGGTGCTTTAACCTTGGACACCCTGTTTGATTTAAGTTTACTAGTTATGTTGCTAATGATGTACTAGCAGTAATTCAAGGGCGAATAATTATACTGTATGATTACAAATTGTAGTACGTTATTTTTAAATAACTGCTGTAAAGTTCTACAGTATGTTAGAACAACCAGAGAACACTTCAGGATTCCTTAGTTGAATGTTTGCATTTTTGGTAATACATTGTAATTAAAATACATAAACCTAGTTAAAAAACATTTTTACATTTCTTTTATACTTTCTTTTTATTTGTTTTGTCATATTTTATATTTTGTTTGTTTATTTTGATTTCTTTTACTTCTTTCGTTTTTTTCACTTGATCATTTTTGTAACTTTCAAACATTATTTTTTAGTTTTATTATCCTTACATGTTTATTTTCTATATTTTAAAAAATCACAAGTAAACGTTTTTACTTGTGATTTTTTTCAATGTTACATATTATTCCTGCATAATATTTTTAATTATTCATTTCTTTGATTCATTTAATTTTAAATAACTAATTGATTGAGACTTTTTCAAGATTTACATTTTTAAATCAGTACTTTTTTAAAAACAATCCTAAGTGCTTTTGCATGAAATTATGTTGGAAGGCACTTTTAATTGCTTTCGTATCCTCACATCATATGTAAAGACCCTTTCTCCTTAAGAAAGCTCACTGTTCACACAAGATGCCAAAATAAATGCCAAAATGTGTCTGCGAGCTTCTCTGAATTTGCAGTAGGAATCATGAAATGGTTCCCTGAGAGACTGAAACGGAGATAGAGATTAAGATTTGAGAGTTATACTCCATGCTTGGATACTCCTCAATTACACTGATAATATTCTGCCATGTTCAAGGTCATACAACGAGTAGCCCAGTCTAATCTCTTATTTATATCTATTCTCACTAGGATCAGACTTTTCCCATCCTATCTGTTCGCGGGAGGACGAAATCAAACTGATCCCGCCAAAACATCTCACTCAGATGTTTTATGAATGTTCCCACTAGAAGAAAGAAGGCTGAAGGACCAGTGACCTTGTCTTTTCTGCACTGAGCCTTGGTGATTTTTATATTATTTCAAGATAAAAAAAGAGCCAAACCCTTTCATCAGTCGGTTTCGAAGGAGCTCAGCCGAGACAGTTTGAAGGAAAAGACGAAAAGGAGAAAATCGGTTCACGCTGTCATGAAAACGTATCTCGTCATTGGGTCGGGATGATGATATCCTTCGGCCCCGCTGGCGGAGGGAAAGACAGTTCATTTCGTCATTAAGGCTGTAACACATAAATGGAGCTGAAGCACACACTGAGGAGCACAAGGCGAAGGAAAGTCTGTCACCATTCCGGCGTCTAGAACAACGCCAGACAGAGCTGTTATGAAAACCGCGAACTGGCAGCGAAGTTTAGAGGATGGAGCTTTACAGTATCTATCTTCCTTTTTTCTCTCACACACTTTCCATGCGGGTCATGTGACATCACGTTGTATAATAATTGACTCATCAATGTTCTTGTGTCTGTTCATCTATAAAAAGCTTTATTTTCATTTCTGCTAAAACTCAACTGTTAATACACTTCAATGCATTACAGTACATCTTCAACAGGTAGCAGTGCAGCAGATTTTTTTTCCATGGTGCCTCATATTAAGCTAAACTATGTGACATCTACAGGACGTTCGTTAGGTCGTTACATTAGGGGACGACGACAATATGTTACTTAGGTCATTGGGTCGGGATGATGATATCCTTCGGCCCCGCTGGCGGAGGGAAAGACAGTTCATTTCGTCATTAAGGCTGTAACACATAAATGGAGCTGAAGCACACACTGAGGAGCACAAGGCGAAGGAAAGTCTGTCACCATTCCGGCGTCTAGAACAACGCCAGACAGAGCTGTTATGAAAACCGCGAACTGGCAGCGAAGTTTAGAGGATGGAGCTTTACAGTATCTATCTTCCTTTTTTCTCTCACACACTTTCCATGCGGGTCATGTGACATCACGTTGTATAATAATTGACTCATCAATGTTCTTGTGTCTGTTCATCTATAAAAAGCTTTATTTTCATTTCTGCTAAAACTCAACTGTTAATACACTTCAATGCATTACAGTACATCTTCAACAGGTAGCAGTGCAGCAGATTTTTTTTCCATGGTGCCTCATATTAAGCTAAACTATGTGACATCTACAGGACGTTCGTTAGGTCGTTACATTAGGGGACGACGACAATATGTTACTTAGGCAGTTAGGTTAGCAACTGACTTTACTAGCTATATACTGTAGCTACTTATGTAAGGGAATGATTACAGAATGTTAGCTAGCTAATTACAATACATTACAGTAGCTTCATTGTTACATCTCTGGTTTTAGGGCCATATTTTCCCAGGGTCCTATGTTCCCATGGCTTATGTTCCTTAGGCCCCATGTTCCTAGGTTCCTATGTTCCTATTGCTCTACGAGTGTGCTATGTTCCTAGGGCTCTATGTTGCCAGGGCTTATGTTCCTAGAGTCCTATGTTCCCAGGGCCTATGTTCCTTATGCCCTATGTTCCTAGGGTCCTATGTTCCCCAGAGTTGTATGTTGCCTGGGTCTTATATTTCCTAGGGTACTATGTTCCCAGGGTTTATGTTCCTTAGGCCCCATGTTCCTAGGGTCCTATATTTCCAGAGCCCTATGTTCAGAGGGTTCTATACTTTATATTTTTCTCCTTTTTTAACTGACTGATGAAATTCTTTCTAGAGTCCCCGAAAACCACATAAAAGCATAATCATTAGTTTTTCTGGTGTTTAAAAAGTATTGAAACCTTGTTCCAATAAAATAAACATCATATTCAATATTTTATCTTAACATGTATCACATCTGTCTCAAACAGAATTGGGGGGGTTAATATGTTTTTTTTTTAGCAAAAAAATAAATAAACTAGGGAACAGGACACTGGGGACATACACTGCTGTTACATAACACTACAGCTTTGTAGCAAAAATCTTTAGTCAAATGGTCAGACTGATTTGTGCAACTTCATGAGTCACTTAAATGATCAGGTTAAAAACAAGCCGATGTCAAACAATCCTCCAAAATGAACGGGAATTTTCCAGTTTTACTTTTGCGTTATTCAGTACGCAAACACATAATGAGTGTGAAACAGTTGGCTGGAGGCTGTACTTCCTCTGTTTTATTATTCATAGTTTCATTTCATTTATTTCAATGCTCTGAATTAAAACTACTACTACTACTAATAATAATAATAATAATAACAATAATACATAGTTTTTTTTACTTGTATGCATTTTATTTCATTATCTCCTACTTTCCAAAGCATGCCAGGAGGTGGAGAAATGATTCTAACCTGTCTTTAGGTATAAATTAGTGTGTGTGTGTGTGTGTGTGTGTGTGTGTGTGTGTGTGTGTGTGTGTGTGTGT
>JAAGKR010006456.1:32488-42795 GCA_011419295.1 Clarias macrocephalus
CTGAGCCTTGGTGATTTTTATATTATTTCAAGATAAAAAAAGAGCCAAACCCTTTCATCAGTCGGTTTCGAAGGAGCTCAGCCGAGACAGTTTGAAGGAAAAGACGAAAAGGAGAAAATCGGTTCACGCTGTCATGAAAACGTATCTCGTCATTGGGTCGGGATGATGATATCCTTCGGCCCCGCTGGCGGAGGGAAAGACAGTTCATTTCGTCATTAAGGCTGTAACACATAAATGGAGCTGAAGCACACACTGAGGAGCACAAGGCGAAGGAAAGTCTGTCACCATTCCGGCGTCTAGAACAACGCCAGACAGAGCTGTTATGAAAACCGCGAACTGGCAGCGAAGTTTAGAGGATGGAGCTTTACAGTATCTATCTTCCTTTTTTCTCTCACACACTTTCCATGCGGGTCATGTGACATCACGTTGTATAATAATTGACTCATCAATGTTCTTGTGTCTGTTCATCTATAAAAAGCTTTATTTTCATTTCTGCTAAAACTCAACTGTTAATACACTTCAATGCATTACAGTACATCTTCAACAGGTAGCAGTGCAGCAGATTTTTTTTCCATGGTGCCTCATATTAAGCTAAACTATGTGACATCTACAGGACGTTCGTTAGGTCGTTACATTAGGGGACGACGACAATATGTTACTTAGGCAGTTAGGTTAGCAACTGACTTTACTAGCTATATACTGTAGCTACTTATGTAAGGGAATGATTACAGAATGTTAGCTAGCTAATTACAATACATTACAGTAGCTTCATTGTTACATCTCTGGTTTTAGGGCCATATTTTCCCAGGGTGCTATGTTCCCATGGCTTATGTTCCTTAGGCCCCATGTTCCTAGGTTCCTATGTTCCTATTGCTCTACGAGTGTGCTATGTTCCTAGGGCTCTATGTTGCCAGGGCTTATGTTCCTAGAGTCCTATGTTCCCAGGGCCTATGTTCCTTATGCCCTATGTTCCTAGGGTCCTATATTTCCAGAGCCCTATGTTCAGAGGGTTCTATACTTTATATTTTTCTCCTTTTTTAACTGACTGATGAAATTCTTTCTAGAGTCCCCGAAAACCACATAAAAGCATAATCATTAGTTTTTCTGGTGTTTAAAAAGTATTGAAACCTTGTTCCAATAAAATAAACATCATATTCAATATTTTATCTTAACATGTATCACATCTGTCTCAAACAGAATTGGGGGGGTTAATATGTTTTTTTTTTAGCAAAAAAATAAATAAACTAGGGAACAGGACACTGGGGACATACACTGCTGTTACATAACACTACAGCTTTGTAGCAAAAATCTTTAGTCAAATGGTCAGACTGATTTGTGCAACTTCATGAGTCACTTAAATGATCAGGTTAAAAACAAGCCGATGTCAAACAATCCTCCAAAATGAACGGGAATTTTCCAGTTTTACTTTTGCGTTATTCAGTACGCAAACACATAATGAGTGTGAAACAGTTGGCTGGAGGCTGTACTTCCTCTGTTTTATTATTCATAGTTTCATTTCATTTATTTCAATGCTCTGAATTAAAACTACTACTACTACTACTAATAATAATACATAGTTTTTTTACTTGTATGCATTTTATTTCATTATCTCCTACTTTCCAAAGCATGCCAGGAGGTGGAGAAATGATTCTAACCTGTCTTTAGGTATAAATTAGTGTGTGTGTGTGTGTGTGTGTGTGTGTGTGTGTGTGTGTGTGTGTGTGTGTGTCTGAGAGAGAGAGAGAGAGAGAGAGAGAGAGATCTTCAAGTCTTCACACAATCAATGCTATCCTTTAACCGGAGTTGAAATGCAGACATCAAAAATGTCAGCGCCGAGCTTGAGAAACACAAATCCGTGTCTCCGGAGGTGTGTGTGATATGCCAGCACCCCTGTAGCTCACACTCGCACGTCGATGCATCCACATGCCATATCTGACCTGAAGTGAACCCTGTAGGAGGGGGGTGGAATTGTAATTGTAGTTGTCTTGTTCGGCTGCTCTGTTAGTGATGATCTGACCTTTGATGTCCTCATCGATGAAATCGAGCGCCGTCTGATTGCATGAAGCAGAATAAACTTCGAGAGAATCAGAGCCCTGGATGTGCTCTTCCTGCGCCTGAGCAGAGTTCAAAAACAGGTCCAGTCCTGAAGGGAAAGACAGCAGACGGAGGATAATTGAGTTTCTGGCCTTCAAATGAACAGATTTATATATAGCTTATGTATTTCATACGAAGAGCAAAATATCCTTTTATAGCCGCTGATTGCATTCCCGTACCTTGATGTCCGTGAACTTTGGCTCACCCGGTCCTGACTCGATTTCAAACAGACACAAAGGCTTTTTTTTCTCAAATGCCAGCCGTTGTATAAACCCGCCGTACAAACGCACAGAACCAGTTTGAGCAAAACTTCCGATGGCTTTTAAGATCACGCCATATAACAGCTGAGTGTTAATTATCATTTGTGTAGCAAGCGTTCTTTCATAGGGAATCGTGTGTAAGGCAGGTCATACTTTATATGACAAAAAAAATCATTTTCATGGGGACGTTTTTTGTAAAGAGGACGTTCATTTATGTAAGGAGTCTCCAGGATCAGTGCTCTGTAACAGGACAAAAAAATTACGCTTCATGATTTCTTGGTATTTGAAAGATCCTGTATACTGTATATCTTTAACAAGATAAAGCAGGTGTCAGAGCTCACCTGAATTGTGTGTGTGTGTGTGTGTGTGTGTGTGTGTGTGTGTGTGTGTGTGTGTGTGTGTGTAAAACCCCTGGTGGGATCACTTGCATCTTCCTTCTTTTTTGATAAGTACCCACAAATATAATACATCATTTGCAAAGCTGTAAAGTGTCTACTTTAATTTGCGTACACTCAGAAAAATAAGAAAAATGAACAGGGTGCACTTTCAGCTGTCTCAGTTGTTGCCCACGTTGTGCTGAATACAGTGTAATCAGATTTTAGCCATTTATACAGTATGTTTATAAAGAAACTGCAAAAAGCATGAATGGTTCGACAAGGTGGATTGAAACATGGACATCAAGTTCCACAAAACACGCAGTGCTTTTTATTGACACAGTCCAAACAGCAGCATCTTCTTAATGCAATCGCGGTGGCTGTGCAGGGCTGCCAAGGGCGGGGTGTGGGTCGAGCTGGTGTAGTATGTTGTGTGACGAGTCCTCGTAGTCGTGACGAGCCAAGCAGCACGGAGCTGAAGGCACTTCGGATAAAGAGGCGTTGGAGTGCCATCAGGGACGCGTTACAGGCTGGTTTCTCCATGGAAAAGTCTTTCTGGATTTCTCCGAGTCTGTGGGCACAGGTGACAGACATGAATTTGTGAACCGAAAGCAAAGGCTTCCACGGCCCTTTTATAGGCCGTGCTGGGCAGTGAGATGGTGGGCAATAATCACCACCCAGGCCTGGTGGGTTAGGGTGCCCCAACCTGTCCAACTTTTTTTTGCGAGCACGGAGCTGTCCAGTTTAAAGAGGTACTAGCTTTCAGCCCGCCGGCACACAGGGCATGTCAAAACTTCTCCAGCTGAAATACCCCTCAGATAATGCATTTTTAATATCTCAAACTCCCTCGGTTTCACTCGTCTCATCTGATGTAAATGAGCTACTGCTGGACCGCACCCTTCCAGAGAACAGCAGAGCAGAGCATCAAGTCAGACGAAGGACTCTTCTAATATGAGGTTACAACAGCTTGTTTAAACCCTGGCCAATACAAAAAAAAAAAATACACCCCTTCTCATTCAGCGAGTTTTCTTTCTTGTGTTCTTTCTTGTGTTCTTTAGCCCAAACGCGTCTCTTCTGCTTGTTGCCTGTCCTTAGCAGTGGTTTCCTAGCAGATCTTCTACCATGAAGGCCTGATTCACACAGTCTCCTCTTAACAGTTGTTCTAGAGACGTGTCTGCTGCTAGAACTCTGTGTGCCATTGACCTGCTCTCTGATCTGAGCTGCTGTTAACCTGCGATTTCTGAGGCTGGTGACTCGGATGAACTTATCCTCCGCAGCAGAGGTGACTCTTGGTCTTCCTTTCCTGGGCCGGTCCGCATGTCAGCCAGTTTCTTTGTAGCGCTTGATGCTTTTGGTGACTGCACTTGGGGACACTTTCAAAGTTTTCCCAATTTTTCCGACTGACTGACCTTCATTTCTTAAAGTAATGATGCCACTCGTTTTTCTTTACTTAGCTGCTTTTTTTTCTTGCCATAATACAAATTCAACCTCTTTGAATGAGAATGTGTATCCAAAACACACTGGAGACCCATCTGAAAATCTAAACACTTACCAGAAATTCTGTGTTGCATAATAGGTCCACTTTTATACTGCATTTTTTTGTTCCTTTGTTTGTTTTATTAACTTGTGAAGAGTAAAAAAAAAGGAAAATGAAGGTGCTGATGAAACAACTCTTAAGAAGAGAAACTAACAGTAAAATCCCCAGTGGTTGAACACATTGAACACATTCAGTGAAACCGACAAAACGTATATAATTACTGCAGTGTGTTAATTCAACATAGACTAAGCTCAAAAGGTAAAGAACTCTCATTGCTACCTGCTGTGGTATAAGAGGAATAAAGCACTTCAGAATTTGTGTCATTGGAAATTAGTTTAAAAGTTTAAAATGAAAAGGTTTTAAAAAGGTTTGAACGCCTTCTGTGCTCTGATACACTCACAAGCCTGCTCCGATACAAATGCCAGCTGGGAGAGCCACCAAACATGATGGTATCTGATGTTCTGTCTGGGTTATTAACAGCATAGACAGAGTATTTAAGCCTTGAATCAAATGCCTTGTGACACATACATCTGTTACATCAAAGTACAAAATAATTAACATGTTCTGGGGAGAAGTTGCATGTACAGTACAGTATATTCATCTGGATGTAGGATACAGTATACTGTAGATATTATAGGTAAGAAAGTATTGCCATATAAGGTATGAGGATGTACTTAATGGACCAAAATGGAAGGGGAACCTGGAAATTTCATACCAAAATGTGAAAAGACATTTAAGACATCCTAATAGTTAAGCGTGTGTTCGTTTCATCACACAACGCTGCTGTCGAAGACTTTCCCATAACAGCACAACAATAAGTGTTTCACTCCATTATTAAGGCTGTTACTGTTAACACAGTTAGGGCTTTTAAGGAAACCATAATTTAAAGCATATTACACACAAAGTGCCGTGGTTAGATCCAATCATGCAGGGATTTAACCCCAAATATGTTAAGCTTAAACTTGAATATTTTTACCTTGATGTTGAGGTGTTTTACAGCAAAACATCAGACAGACTGTGAGAGTTACAGAACTTTACACACACTCAGCACCCGAGGGGAGGGGGAAGGAAGGGGTAGTCATTAATCGCCACACTAAAAGACTAAGATAAGCTCCAGTTATAAAGAGTAATCTAGCTTTTTGTGTTACTTATATATACAGTGGAACCTCGGATTGCGAGTGACTCTGTTTACGAGTGTTCCACAAGACGAGCAAAGATTTTTAATAAATTTTGACTTGAACAACGAGCATGTCTTGGTTTACGATTGCCAAGTTTTTTGACCCCGACACACACACACCGACACACACACACACACACTCTCTCGCCTTTACACCAACCCCCCCTCCCCGGCCTCACACAGACAGACACACTCTGCTCTACACAGAAACTCTGCTCTGTCACGATTCTTTTCATAGGTAAGGTGCTGGTTCAGTTGTATTTAGTTTTTTTTTACTTTACAGCAGTGATTCCATTAGTTTGTGCTCACGCGAGTGTCAAAACAGTGTTTCCGTTGTGTGTGTGTTTGTTGTGAAACTTAAAAAGCGAGGTGGGGGGAGTGAGGAGATGTTTTACTGTGTAAGACGAGGCGAGGGAAGGGGCTAATTCCACACACACACACACACACACACACACACACACACACACACACACACACAAATGGAAACACTTATCTGTTAGGATTTATTAGAACTTTTTTTAAAGGTAAAATGCAGGTTAATTTGTTTTATTTTTTAATTTTATATATTATATAAATTATTTATCTGTATTTATTTTTTTGGGCTGTGGAATGAATTATTTGAGTTTTTATTATTTCTTATGGGAAGGTTTGATTTGATTTATGAGTGTTTTGGAATACGAGGACAAATTATCATCATAATCCAAGGTTCCACTGTACTTAAATATATTTGCAATGGCAAGATGAGCAGAACCAAGCACGTGTGCAAACCCGGGTGTGCCTTTTGAGCACTAATAAGATAAGACCTCTAAAAAGCCTCGGAGGCTGATGTCACTGAATATGGCATGAGTCATGAGTTAAGGCATGTCATGGTGGTACGTGTTTGTCTGTTGCACCAATGACGTCATAATCATGGCATCATCGTGCTGATGTCATAGTGCTTGGGCCCTCAATATTAGGAGAAAATGACTAGCTAGGCAGGTTACTCTGTCAGGTGTTCTGTTGTTCTTTCAGTTAAAATAAGATTCACAAAATAAATGAGCATCATAAGGAACAGTATTGCAGGAAGCACATGGACTAATTCTGACAGTAAAGGAACAAAAACAGTAATAACAGTAGATAAAACATCATAAAAAATGGATTAAAAGGAAAGAAAGTCTCTGTGCAGAGACAGAAACAAGAAAGGACAGATTCATGCTCATGTTGCAGTGAATAAACTGTGCCATGTTGGTATAAGCAGGGATAGTGCAATCTCTCTCTCTCTCTCTCTCTCTCTCTCTCTCTCTCGCACTCGCACTCTCTCTCTAATACAGTAGTGGCCAAAAGTATTAAGACACCATATGCCATGTATTTTAGTTGTTGTTATGCCTGAAAAAAAAGGTGATGTCTCTAATTAGTTCGAGCCGATCTGGCTGAAGAGTTGAGCTAATTACTGTAGAATCAGCTGCTTTAGTTAATGGATGGAACAAATGTATGGCAGGACTTTTACTCTCTGAAGCCAGGGTGTTCACTTCTACAAGAAAATGGCTAAAACTTGGGAATTCTTCAGTGAATTGTGAACATCTGTGGCATATTTCTGTACATGAATTTCAGGAAGCAATCAAGGAGGTATGGATTGAGCGAGTGACACAGAGACAACTAATGTATTTTTTACTGCAGCAGGATCCAGCAGGCTTTAAAGGATAAAGGAACCTCATTGAACTATTGAATTTCAATTTGTTTCAATACTTTTGGACACCGCTATGTGTATTTCCTTATTATAAAAGTAGATCCATCCATCCATCCATCCATCCATCCAGGAACCTCTGTAATCCATGGATTGGAGGCCAATAGCGATTACCAATGCATTTATTCCCAGTTTTGACAACCATGGTAGGACCTCCGTTTAAACATTCACACATGCATTCACACAGTACGGGCAATTAGGGAACTCCAATTAGCCTAATCTGCATGCCATTGGACTGACGGAGGAAACCAGAGCACCAAGAGGAAACCTACCAAGCACAGGGAGAACATGCAAACTCAATGCACACGGACACCAAGACAAGGAATCAAACCCAGACCCTGGAGGTGCAAGGCAACAGTGCTAACCAACATGACACACTGTCGCCAAAAAAAAAAAAAAAAAAAATATATATATATATATATATATATATATATATATATATATATATATATATATAAAAAAATTTTTTTTTTTATATATAAAACCTCCCCAATCTACTAATGCTGAACTTCTTAAAAGAAGAAGAAAATCTAGAAACGCCCCTGTGAACTGAAATGAAGCATCTCTTCAAAAACAGCATGTCATGCTAGATAGAAACCCTCAAGTGTACAGTAGCCTTTTCTGTTCAGAAGATCCCTGCCATTACAAAAGACTGGTCATATTTCACATGTTGCATGTTGGAAAAAATTATTAGTGCACTTTTAACCAGGCTAAAATGAAAAAAAAGGATCTGGTTTTGATCTTGACCTCATCTTCAATCTTCATTCAGGCCCCCCTGTGGTTGTTGCTGTCAGCCGTCGTCTCTCCATCACAGCAAAATGAGGACTTTCTGGAATTACACACTGTCAGTTTGACTCGACCTGATCTGACAGCTCACACCAGAGGCCTCTATTACTGTCTTTATCTTATAATAATGGACCCAGATGGAACGAAGACTTTAGCCATGGGCGTGTTTTTTACTTTCATTTGCGTCACGATGGCTATATTTGCTCGTTTCGCTCGTTAACACGCTCACTTATTTATGCTTCTAACCACCAGTGGAGATTTGAGACCTGGCCTTCCTCATGAGGCCGCCTGTCACATCTACATATTTTTTAATTGCCCATAACTCAAGTCCTCAACCGTCAACTCCAATCGGAGACAGACGCCTGAGTGTTTTCAAGCATCTGTCAGCTTCGGAGCTCAAATGAAATCCTTTGGATGTGCACCTTCTGAATTGTCTCACTTAGTTTCTCCTGGTGGGCTTTACACAGCTCGTAACCAGCGGTCACAAATCCATATACAAATGGCAACTAACACAGTATGTATGATGTTTCGAGCATTTCCTATGGTCTTCTTAAGACAGCCTTATAAGAATCCAGGGGTCGAAAGTTCGTGGCCAGGTCGATGGTCTTGTCCAAGATTTTCTATGAACGCGACATGAAATCCACACTTCATAGGAGTGCCTTAGGAACAACCTAACCACAACAATGTTTGTGGGTCATTTAGATTCAAAAGATTTTTCCAGAAGCCCATATTCCTACGGACGTACGTATGCTGCAAGAACACATTAAGTTGTTCATATGAGTCTCTTAAAGCGTTCCTACTGTATGAGCACCGTATGAACCGATATTCGTACAGCATTCATACAAGTGCACCATGGGATTCATACTGTGTTTTTAAGGCAAAAGTAAGTTGTCCACAACGCGGCAGTACGTCATTTGTGTGGTATCTGTAATGTTCTTATCGGGGCCGTCGACATCTTCTCTCATGGTCCTCCTGCTGCAGCTGAACCAAAGCAGCAGCTACAACTGAAGTATCTTTTTCTTCTTCATCTTGCAACTACAGCTACTGTACAGAAGTTGCACCTTCCATCTTCTTGGCATTATTGCCATCTCAAAAATTACTTATTTTCACAATTTCAAAATTCAACAGAGAGAGTGGATAGCCGCCACTTCATATACCAAATGTGCCGACAGACAGGAGATGTTCCTACCAGCTATTTGAGAGTTTCCGTAAGTTGCACATGTGGGTGCTGTACGACCACCTTAAGACAAAAATTTTCATAAGATCGACTTATGTAAGCTGTAGGAAGGAACTCTATGGCCACCAACTTTCTTTCTCAAGAATGCCTTAAATTGTTCTTAAGAATTAAACAGCAGCCATACCAACTTCCTAAGGAGGCTGTAGAAAACTATGATTACCACCATGTTTGTCTACGGACTGCAGATTTCATAGGAAAAGGGAGATTTGTATGAACCCGTCATTCGTAAGGATATCTGTGACAAAAGTTTTAATAAAATAAAAGTCAATTCCATTTTTTTTTTGATGGATCAAATTTGTTTTAATTAAAAAATTTGATAGAAACATATTTGAAAAGAAGTTCAAATAGGTCAAATTAAGTTTGAAAAGAAATTATTAATTGAAGGTAATTTATTTACTAAAACGATAAATTAAAGTGCATCACTTTCAAACAGAAATGTATTTCTTTTTGTATGTAATAATTTATTTTTATTTCGCCGCTATTTAAATATTTTATTTTAAAATAATATTATTTTGTTGAAAATGCAGACAATTTTAAATTTTATTTAATGATTTTAATTTAATTAGAATTTTATTAATTTTTTATCTTTATTTAGTTGGAAAGGTAAACACTTTTTAAGAAGTATTAAATGTGCAATTATTAAGTGTAAATCCCACTGTTATAGGATTAAATATACAGAGCAAAAGTTTGGACACCCCTTCTCATTCAGCGAGTTTTCTTTCTTGTGTTCTTTCTTGTGTTCTTTAGCCCAAACGCGTCTCTTCTGCTTGTCGCCTGTCCTTAGCAGTGGTTTCCTAGCAGATCTTCTACCATGAAGGCCTGATTCACACAGTCTCCTCTTAACAGTTGTTCTAGAGACGTGTCTGCTGCTAGAACTCTGTGTGCCATTGACCTGCTCTCTGATCTGAGCTGCTGTTAACCTGCGATTTCTGAGGCTGGTGACTCGGATGAACTTATCCTCTGCAGCAGAGGCGACTCTCGGTCTTCCTTTCCTGGGCCGGTCCGCATGTGAGCCAGGTTCTTTGTAGCGCTTGATGGTTTTTGTGACTGCACTTGGGGACACTTTCAAACTTTTCCCAATTTTTCGGACTGACTGACCTTCATTTCTTAAAGTAATGA
>JAAGKR010006457.1:0-32270 GCA_011419295.1 Clarias macrocephalus
TTTTGTCTCATTCCATAAACGTTTAGAGAAAAATTTACTATGTTGGTAAATGATTTCATCTATAATAGAAGTGTTGTGGTTGTATACATAAAGATGCAGTTATGTTATTTATGTTATCAATGACTCTGAGCTCACTGCAGTCGTTCCCATGAACATTCAGTGGGTGGAACAACTGATCCTTGAAAATCGACAGATAACTTGTTTCACACTTGCGGGAGAGACACATCTGTGTGTGTGAACTGTACACACAATCATTCACAAACACCACTCACACGTCACAGGATCAAAAAGTCGAAACTCCTCTGTCCTGAAGATGTCCGAAAATGAAAACACAGAATTGTTACAAAATAAGGACACTTTTTGTCTCATTCCATAAACGTTTAGAGAAAAATTTACTATGTTGGTAAATGATTTCATCTATAATAGAAGTGTTGTGGTTGTATACATAAAGATGCAGTTATGTTATTTATGTTATCAATGACTCTGAGCTCACTGCAGTCGTTCCCATGAACATTCAGTGGGTGGAACAACTGATCCTTGAAAATCGACAGATAACTTGTTTCACACTTGCGGGAGAGACACATCTGTGTGTGTGAACTGTACACACAATCATTCACAAACACCACTCACACGTCACAGGATCAAAAAGTCGAAACTCCTCTGTCCTGAAGATGTCCGAAAATGAAAACACAGAATTGTTACAAAATAAGGACACTTTTTGTCTCATTCCATAAACGTTTAGAGAAAAATTTACTATGTTGGTAAATGATTTCATCTATAATAGAAGTGTTGTGGTTGTATACATAAAGATGCAGTTATGTTATTTATGTTATCAATGACTCTGAGCTCACTGCAGTCGTTCCCATGAACATTCAGTGGGTGGAACAACTGATCCTTGAAAATCGACAGATAACTTGTTTCACACTTGCGGGAGAGACACATCTGTGTGTGTGAACTGTACACACAATCATTCACAAACACCACTCACACGTCACAGGATCAAAAAGTCGAAACTCCTCTGTCCTGAAGATGTCCGAAAATGAAAACACAGAATTGTTACAAAATAAGGACACTTTTTGTCTCATTCCATAAACGTTTAGAGAAAAATTTACTATGTTGGTAAATGATTTCATCTATAATAGAAGTGTTGTGGTTGTATACATAAATACTCATACTTTGTATCTAATTATGTCGTTTTAAAGTAAATATCAACACTTTTTCAGCAAAATGAGATAACTCCATTTTTGCATTTACAATAGTTTTCAAGTGTTTCAAACTGAGAGAATATGCATTTATGCATATTTTTGGTATAACAAGGATGTTAAAAAAAAACACACACAAATTACAAACAAAAGTATTCTGTCATTCACTTCGGTTAAATCATTAGTTAGTGTGATTTTGCATAACGCTATGAATCAGGCTGCAGTTGTGTTTGTGGATATTTACAGTACGTATATCATATCGAACATCGTTTTGTTATGTATTGTATACACCTTGGGGTTCCCAGAACATCCACATCTCATAATGTCCAGTTTCATAGAAGGTTTTGTGTCTGCAACACATACCTGTCATTTTTACTACTGGGGTGACTGTAACCCTGCGTTCACACCGAACGCGGCGAGAGCGTCAAATTTCGCCGCCGACATCTGTCGCCGCTCTTCGCCGCTCTGGCGTAGACCGAACGCCTTTCTTGAATTTAAAGGGGCCGCGAAGCAATCAAGCTTGTTGATCTTATGGAGACCAAAATGTGGAAGAAAACAAGAAATTGATTTATAGAAAGAACTGTATTGTAGAAATAAACAAATTATAAGCCATTCGTATGGTGTGGCTTCTGTTCATTGTGAATTGCTAGTCTAATTTAATATTATTATTATTATTGTTATTATTATATTTCTTATTAGTATAACATTATAATCACTTGTCTTTAATTAAAATAACATTAATAATTAATAAACACCCGATTTCGCAATAATTAACCTCTCCTCCATTTTACTTGGGAACTAATGTAGCCGGAACAAAAGTTTACAGGACTGTTTCCCTCGGAATCGTCTCCATTGGTTGCCGCTCAACCGCGTCATAGCTCATTACCCTAAAGTTGAGCTGATTTCAACTCCCTTCGCCGCCCCTCACCGCCGGCTCACATTGAAAATTAATGACTTCCGGCGGCTTTGATGCTCTCGCCGTGTTCGGTGTGAACGCAGGGTAATGGCAGCGTGTAATATTTTACTTGGGCTTTAACATTCTCCAAAAATCCATCAAACACATTTAGCCACTTTTCTGCAAAGCTGATCAGATGACAAAAAGAAGCTACTGTATGAGATTGGTTTTTTTTATTTTTTTTATTGTATGGTATTTCCTAGAATAATTTTGCTGTCAAACTGGTCATATTATTATTATTATTATTATTATTATTATTATTATTATTATTTCATGCTGTGTGATGTGTAAGAAATTCTGGAATGTGTACTTCTTGTCGCATCAAAACTATCCTGTTTCCATCTAGAACTATGTGTTGTAGGGTGAAGAGTTATTTCATAGAGACAAACCATATAATCATTCATAGTGCTAAATGCATGCATATTTTTTTTCTCTTTTTTTCTAAGAGTGGAAGAAGTGCTAGATCATGTTAATGTGATCATTCTAATGTTATAAAAAGTAAAATATATGTTAGTTTTTTATAACGAGCAAAGGCTTTTTTGTAACGAAATGTTTCATAGTCTGCACACACACACACAGACAGACAGACAGACAGACAGACAGTCCTCATGCTATCAGTCGTATGTGTGAAAAAAGGCCACAGTAATTGAAATAATAAGGGTGCGAGGCGAGGGATGAATGAAGAGAGAAGCACACTGACTCCTGGTGGCTGGCCCGCGCCGCTTGGGTCTCGGTGGTGAGCGAACGTGGGCCGCCGACGTCTCTGAAACTCTGTTCTGACTACTGCAACAGAAGTGTGGGCCTTGACAGAATTCATAACCACCCCCTCTAGATCAGCAGTCTGCCCTCGCCCGAGGCCTTCGCCGAACCATCCGCCGCGCTGGCATGCATTTTTCAGACCCAGTCCTACAACTCCGGATTCAAACGGAATTATTTATGCCGTCAAAACTCTCCAAGATCGGTGCACTAGCAGAGCTGGATTCATGCACACTGGTTTCATTCGATTTAATTAATTTTGCACGGTGATAATCGTTGTGGGGGAAATACTATATAACGCGCTGCCTTTCATAGTCTGACTCGAGTCACAGCTTATTACTCGTCTGTTGTCAAGAGAGGAGAGCGGCAATATGTTTCACACGAGCACGACGCCGTATTATCTAATGGAAGCCTGGTATTGTGAAACATGTCAAAACAATTCAGCAGGCATCCGGTAAGCCGCCGCCACTGGCACTGCTTCTGCCTTCCGGGAGACGAACACAGACAAGCCAAATTGCCGGATTTGAAAAAATGATTTAATATAAACAAAAGATTTCCTAATAAGCAGGAGAGGTAAAGATACAACAACATCTGATAGATTTATTTTTATATCTATATTTAATAATATATTTTTATTATCATTTGTAGATGACGCTTATTTACTCTCTGGGCTAAACATCGAGGAGGTCTATCCCGAGACGTCGAGTTTCATCACCTATGAAGGATCGATGACCATCCCACCATGCTTTGAGACTGCGACATGGATTCTCATGAACAAGCCGATATATGTCACAAAAATGCAGGTAAGTGCACAAGGGCTCCATCATCATCATCATCATCATCATCACCAGGTGTCATTACTGATGTTACAGATTTATATAGATTATAAATGCTATAGCTAACTATACTACTTTGATGTGCTCATACATAACTATGGAACCCATAAAGGGCCATAAAGGGAAAATTAAAAAAAATTCAAAATTTCCTTTTTTTCATCTTGCAAAACCGTGGGTGACTAATATACTTCAGCGTGTACTTACAGTAAAACAGGATTTCTCAAGAAGCAGAACAAGAAGTCTCGCCTTTATGGTCTGGGGTTCTAACCAATCATAGACAAGGCCGAATTCTTTTAACCAATCATAACTCATCATAGCGGGATTTCTTAACTTCACACAAGCATGCTAACAGATGTTTTTTTTTTTAGTTTTGCATTCATTCTTTTTCATTATTATTTCAATAATATTTTGCTAAACTGGGGTAAAAACACATCGATTTGAACCCTGGCTTCCATGGTTTGAAAGCAATCACAGACAAGGCCAAATTCTTGTCTACGTTACATCAGCAAAGAAAAATGTGCAAATATAAAGTGAGACAGAACAGTCTATAAATCCAAAAGAAAAGAAAAGCAATACAATAGTATTGTTTTTTTTGTTTGTTTGTTTGTTTTTTGTTTTTTTTTACAATACAATAGTAAAAAGCGTAAAGAATTCAGTACAGCCGTGGATAAAAGTTAGTACCTCTTCTTTTAATTCAATGATTTTTGTGTAAAAACATAATTAAAAACACATGATCATAGAGGGTTTTAGTATCAGACAATTAAAGCCTCAGGTGAACAACAACTTTTATAACTTTTTCACCATGCATTATTTACATAAAAATATGACGCCAAAATTCATTTAAAAAAATGTCCGATACTAAGCCGTCACACAGGATTTAAGAGAAGTTGTAGCCAGATGCTGCTAATCATCTGCCCTTTATTAACTGATCATAAGAAAAGATGATGAAAGCAGAGGTTTGCTTGTCTGGAGCACTGCAGTGTGTCTTAACCCAAAGCCAAGAGGAAAAGACATAAGCAACGGTATTAGAGAAGGACTGGTTGCTGCACATCAGTCTTGAGAGGGTTATAAAAACATTTCCGAAACAATTTGGAGTTCAACGTTTCACAGTGAGAAAGACTATTTAAAATGGGAAAGCATTGCCAGTCTACCCAGAAGTATGATGTCTTAGGACATTCAGTCCAAGGTCAGACAGTGCAATGCTCACAGAAATACAGAAAAAGATGGGACAAGAGCTACATGTCGGACGCTACTGACCTCACTGAACGTGTTAAATGTTAAAGCCCATGACAGCACAATTAGAAGAAGACTGAACAAATACGGATGGCTTTGAAGGGTTGCCAGGACAAACCTCTTCTGTCTAAAAAGAAGATAAAACCATGATGGACAGATGAGACCAAAGTTCAGTTGTTTGGCCTCAATCCCCAGTGCCATGTTTGGCAAAAACCAAACTGCATGTCAGCAGAAACACCTCATAGCGACTGTCAAGCTTGGCGGTAGAGGGCTGATGATTTGGGCTTGCTTTTGCAGACACAGGACCTGGGAACCTTACCATCACTGAATCAACGACGAACTCCTCTGTGTACCAGAGTATTTGACGGTCATCTGTCCGACAGCTAAAGCCTGGTCGAATTCGGGTCATGCAACAGGATTGTCAAAGTCCAGACCGCAACCCAGTTGAAATAATGTGGCGGGACCTTGATGGAGCGGTGCATAAGCGACGCCCAAACATCTCAAAGAACTGAAGCAATGTTGAAAACAAGGATATATTAAAATAATGTGAGAGACTGATACATGACGTCATGCAGGAAATTACTTCAAGTTGAAGGTGGATATACAAGCTACTGAATCATGCTGGGAATTTAATATAGCCCACATATAGACCTCATTTTTGTATGTTATTGTTTGTCTGAGGTTGTATTGGCCTGACACTGAGACCCGCTTCGATCATGCGACTTTTTTATTCTGGGCTAATTTGCACATGACTGTAAATGTATATGTATGTGTAAGGTCTGAGGAAACAGGAATATAACACGCGCGTGTCCTTGCGTCACCCCTCCAGATGCACTCCATGCGGCTGCTCAGCCAGAACCAGCCTTCACAGATATTCCTCAGCATGAGTGATAACGTGCGCCCGGTCCAGCCCCTGAACAACCGCTGCATCCGCACCAACATCAACTTCAGCATGCAGGGCAAGGACTGTCCCAACAACAGGGCTCAGAAGCTGCAGTACCGAGGTCAGTGTGTTTCTGCTCCTGTAAAATGACTAAAGAAAACGTCAGAATTGTCATCAGATCGTGGATGCGTCTGTTAAATCTTTTCACTTAGTATCAGTGCTAGTATTATTATCATTAACATACATATGAGGTTCTGGGGACCGCACCAATCTAACGTCTCACTAGGGGAGTCTGTTTTCTCCTCACTGCTTATCCGCCGTCTATTTTCCTACCTGCGGAGACAAAATATTTTCCCTGAAACAAATTAAAAATCTCTTCTTTTTTTTCAATTACCCCCGAAGTATTGCGTTGAGTGGAACACCGTGACTCCTTCCATCCTGATCACAGGATTTCGTATCTCTTCCTTTTTTTTTTTTTTTTTCTTTTCTCGCATCCAATTTGTTTGAGCTCTTTGAACTCCCCACCTGCAAGAGTAAAGAAAGATTTCCTTTTTAATTGCATTCTGTGTTTAAACATGTAAATATCACGACGCTGAAGGAAAAGAAAACATGTCTAATTAGACGTGGTTAAGCAGCTGGTCCTGCGGGAAGCTGCGCTTTTGTAAAAGCTAATGATCGCAGTGCTGTTTAGCTCCTGTAACTTTTACAAAAAGTAAACTTGATGTTTTTTTCCCCCCCCTCAGGCAATAATCTTCTGTTTATTTTATTTTTTTCACCGATAGGGCGCATTTTTTTTGTAAATATTTGCAGCTTTGCATATTTTTTAACCCTGACTTAGCAAACATGCTAAATCTTGCTAACTAGGATACAGACTAATAGCAGGCGAACATTGAAAGTTTTGTAAATATTGACTTAAATCCATTTATTTACTTAAATAACACACATATAAGTTGTTTATTTTATAATTACTAACTTGTTGATTTTTAAAGGGAACACCTGGACATTCATAAAATTACAATTGAACTCAGGGTTTACTTGAACCTTATAAACAATGGTAAAGTGAAAGATTAATTTTTTTAATAAAAATGAAAGATTTTGTTATTTTTTCATCACACACCTAGTGGGTTTACATACACATGGATAGTATTTGGTTGCGTTATCTTGCAAGAACTGGTGTAACTGAGTCAAGGTTTTGGGCCTCTTGGCTCACATGCTTGTTCACTCTGATCACTATTGGATTGAGGTCAGGCCCTAATACCTCTAATACCTTGATTTTATTGACCTTAAGCCTTTTTTGATGCAATTTTTTAAGAATTCTTGGTGTCATTATCCATTTGGAAGAAACATCTGCAACCAAACCAAAGTCCCTCCTGCAGCATGGTGCTGCCACCTCCATGCTTCACAGTTGGGATGCTGTTCCTTGTGATGGTCATTATGGTCAAATTTTGTTTGTTCTCCGAAAAATTTGATCTTTGCCCCCATGTGCAGCTGCAAACCGTAGTCTGGCTGTTTTTTTTTTTTTTTTGGTGATTTTGGAGAAGTGGCTTCTCCGTTACTGAGTAGCCTTTCAGGTTGCATCCCCATAGGTCGTGTTTCACCGTGGATACTTTTGTCCTCACAAGGTGCTTTGCTGTTGTTCTGGAATGAATTAGTACGTTTTTTTTTTTTTCTATGAAATTAGACGTCTCCTTCCTGAGCGATATGACGGCTGCACGGTCTCATGCGTAGTATTGTTTGTACAGATGAACGTGGTACCTTCAGCCATTTGGACATTGCTCCCAAGGATAAACCAGGCTTGTGGAGGTCCACATTTTTTTTTCTGTGGTCTCTGATTTTTTTTTTTTCCAATGATGGCAAAAATATTAAACACAGAGGCACTGAGATTGAGGGTAGGTCTTGCAGGTTCACCACCAGGTGACTCAAATGATGTGAGTTAGCCAGAAGCGTCCAAAGCCATGACATTTTCCAAACTATTTAAAGCACAGTCAACGGTATACTTCAGACTTTGACTAAATCTAATCAGGAGCTCATACACCATACACACTCTTTACCACAATGTTGAGTAGAAAAGCATGGCCTCCTGCACAAGGCGTTAAACCTTGTGGTGGATGAGCCGCAACAACAGCAGACGACTACATCAGGTGCCCATGATAGACTCTGGTTCCTGTTCTTGACTGACAGGAGAAGAACCTGATGAGATCTTCTACTGTTCTCGCCCTTCTACCTCAATGCTTTGAGGTTCTGAGATGCTTTTCTGTTCACCACGTTTGTAATTAGTGATTAGCTGATTAGCTAGTTAGCTAAGCTCTTTCTTTGAGCTTTCTTTTTGGCTTCTTTATATTTTTCTGAGATTCTCTACTTTGTGAATTGTGTTGTTGTTTTGTTGTTGTTTTCACTATTTCTGCATCAACCCTGGAGACTGCTGAGTGTTTTTTCTGCATGGCTCTGCTGCTGCCAGATGACTGGCAGATTAAATAACTGCGTGAATGTGCAGGTGTACAGGTGTTCCCATTAAACTGAATATTTTGTGAATATACTTTAAATTAATTTAAAATTTAAGCCTGAAGCTATAATTCCATCTTTTTTTTTTTTTTTTTTTTTTTTTTAATGAATGCATCACTTTTAAACCAATATTTATTCATGGCTAAGCTTTGTGGATCATGACTCAGCTCACATGGCTTACCTGTGAATAAATCCAGTTTTCATGGTGCCGCAGGAGAATAAACGCGTCCAAACTGAGTTATCTGTTCCAGATTGCAGTCTTTTTCCAGCAGGTATCTCACACTAGATATTCATTGAGTGATGTGAAGGGGTTTTTCTTTCTTTCTTTCTTTCATTCTTTCTTTCTTTTTCCAGTCAGATCCTTGTTATTATGTTGTTTTTTCTCCAATACAGTGAATGAATGGCTGCTGAAATAGACCCCTTTCATGGACGAGCCCAAATATAAAACAAGACACCGAGAAAAAGGGGAGAGAAAAAGGATGAAAGACAGCGGAGGAGCGGAACGGACTCTCGACTGCATCACATTTGTCCTGCCAGATAGTCATGACATTGTAAAGGGAAAAAAAAACGAAAATAAAGTATATAAAAAAATAATAATAATAACTTCAATAAGAAGAGACTTTTGCAAAAATAAAAATAAAAATAAAAAAGGACTCTGTTTCATACATCAGCTCAAAACCAGTGAAGTACAAATAGGTTTTGATACGTTTTTGGTGAAAAATTAAAAAAAAAGGAAAAAAGGAAAAAAAAAACGTACAAAAAATGAAATACTTATTTCATATTTCACTTCACAAACTGGAACTTAAGATGTCTTTTTAAACTTTGTACATATGGATACCTTACTGCAAAGCATCCAAGCCTTCAACATCAGGATGGACATTGAGCCAGAGACTGAACTCGGGAGTATCCTCATAACTGCATTGTCTTAATCATAACTCTGGGACACAACAGAAAGGACGACAGGATGACAGGAGGACATGATGGCAGCCATGCTAAAGACGCAACGAGGGAATGTACGCGAGAGCTGTTTTTGAGACACAATGAGGGTTCTGGCCTTGTAAATAGAATTATTCATGCTGAAGATTAACATGTAAAGCTTCAAATAAACATAAAAAAAATAATATATCAGAGGGAAAAATACTAAAAAAAAAAATAAAAAAAAACATTGAATATTTTATGCTTGGCACACTAAATTTCTGGAGGAGAGCTGATGCCTTTTTTCTGTTTTATTGTTTACAATGGTCCTACACTGTGTTTGTTTAATGTTATCGGCCCAATAAATGTGTTTGGAACGTCCAGGTAATTATGTTTCAGTGTTTTGACATGTTTATAATGAAAAAAGTATGTGGAGTGATGGTTCGCTGCAAAGGAGAATACTGTGTTTGTATGAATTATTATTATTTTGCTGTTAAGTATTCACTTGTTCATTTTGTGAATACTAGATAGTGGATAATTAGCTATTCATCTGTCTGCTGTGCACAGAGGTAAGGAAGCAAGTGCATGTCAAATAAACCTTTATTATAAAAGTTTAAATGGTCAAACAGTTGGTTAATAGCATAAACTGAGCAGGGTCTGGATAACAGGCGAAATGTCTCCTATAATAGCAGAAAATGACAGAGATTGTTATAGACTGGGTGAAGTAACAGCGCACTGTCATGTTATAGCATATAAAGAAAGACAAATCCTTGAATACATGGGATTAAACAAAGGTGTCGATTAAAAGCAGGTGAGAGCAGTGATGATACTTTAGAAGGACAACCAATTCAATAATAATCAGCAGATCAGGACGGAGGACTAACTCATTCTCCTCAGGAGCGCATGGTGGCATAATGACTCTTTTTTTTTTTTTTAAATGCCAGTGACGGTGGTCAAAGACCTCATCTGCATCCTGCCTAAGTTAGGCTTTGTTGGAGACACCTCATTTAACTCCACTGCAAGCTGGGCTGTAAAGACCACCACAGTGACATCCACGGGGAGTAATTCTATGGAGGTTGCCAGGTTGACCTCCGAATGGTGCTGGGACATGGAAGTCGTCAGGTTGACCTTCAAAGTGAGCTGGGATGTGGAGGTCAGATGATTGACCTCAACGATGGTTGGTCAGGCTCGCACCCAGACTAAGTCGATCTGACTGACCCACCGGCTAATCCACCAGCTACAAAAATAAATGGCGGTAAATAATAAAGTCCAGATTATGGAAAACAGGCTCTTCAGTCGTTGAAGGTTTTTTGTTGTTGTTGGGTTTTTTTTTTTTTTTTTTTTTCAATTTGTTTACTGTATGCACTCTATAAGTTACCCACCCACATGGTAAGCTGACGAGCTGGAGCAATCACTCAGCTCTGGTTCCACCAGTGTGTCCCAGTAGAATGTGTGCTGGAACCAAGGGGAAATTCATTAACATCTTATGGGGCTGGAAACTCCAGGAACTAATGCTAAAAAAAATTGGAGCATTCATTTTTCATATTAATGCATCTTGCTGTTAATTCATACACTTGTGCGTTCGTTTGTGCATTCGTTCATTGTGAATTTGCTACTTCTTCTTGCATTTTCTTTTTTTTCCTTCTCTTTCTGGAACTGTTATTTATTCTATTTACAAATCGCAAACTCCCCATGGCTCCATTAAACATAGTGCAAAATAACACAGTGATTTTCTGGTGCACTTTAATAAGTCTCATGTTTGCAGTTAAACCAAATCGGCATGTTTCCCTGCTTTTTTTAAAGGCTGTAAAATTGATATCTTGGTTTTTTTTTCTTTCTTTCTTACTTTTAATCAGTTAAAGGTGCATACTGATTCAACACTGATTTAAAGAAAACCCCAGCTTCACTTTTATTTTATTTTTTGAGCAAAAAAAAAAAAAAAAAAGACAAGGAGCAAGTTTGCACAGTCAGAGCTAATGGGTAATACTGCCATCATCCAATCGGGGGGTGACAGGAAGCAGTTATTGAGCTTTGAAGTGCAGTTGAGCTTTTTATTTATTTTTTTATTCAAAGATAAATACTCTCATTGCCTCATTCCAGGGAACTTGTCGTTTGGAGCCATGCCGCAGCACAGATACTGTATATCTCTGAGGTGCAGGTGCGTCTCTACCATATCCACTTCTACAGTACCAAATACTGGAAACATCATAAACCTGCAAACGGATGCCTTTCATTAAACGAGGTAATAAAAAAGGTCTCTAGCCTTTAATCCGAAGCTGAATGTGACAGCTGTTGGACAAAATTTCGTACTCCGTTAATTAAATAAATGAATAAACGTCCGTTGCGCAGCCGTCATATTCAGAAACGTCCATATGCCGAGATATGCTGGAGGTCATGAGTGACATTTTGGCTTTATGTCAATGACAGAGAGTCTCTCCGGATGCAGTGTGTTTTTAACATAGATTTTCATTCAGCAAAAAAATGAGAAAAAAAAGTCACATAATGCTCTGCTCAGTGGAACCTTCAGGAATAATTTAAAATGGTTAGCATCATTTAACAGTCCTGGAGGATTGGGGGGGCGTCTAGAAGATTTTATAGCCATGGGCCCCTTTATAGCTGTAAGTCAAATTCCCTAGTCGCTAACAATAACTTTGCTTTTTTTTTTTTTATCTCCTTCTCCAACGTTTCACCAGCAGAGAACATTAAATTACAAACACATTATTTATAGCTGATTTTAATTCAAGTGAACAGTCAAATAGGCTAATAATGATTATTGATAAAAACATAAATATGTGCACTACTGCTCAAAAGTTTGGGATCACTCACAAATTTCTTTGTTTTTGTTTAGTGATGTATTTTCTACATTCTAGAAGAACATTGGGGATTTCAAAACTAATAAATAACATATACTGTATGAAATTATGTAATTACGTAACAACAACAGCAGCAGTCAGTTGCTATTTCAAGGCATGAAAATCAGATGTTTTGGAACAGTTCTTGCAAGAACAGTATTGGGTCAAGTCCATTAGCAAAACCCATCAAGCACCATGATGATGCTGGCTTTCATGAGGATATTCCCAGGAAGGCAAGAATAAAACCTACCTCAGCTGCAGAGAAGTTCATTAGGAGTTACCAGCCTCAAGAGTATTCAGGAGACTGAACACCAGCAGGACCAGACAGTATCACAGGTCGAGTCCTCAGAGCCAGCGTAGACCAGCTTCCGTTGCACCTGTGTTCACAGTAATATTCAACCTCTCCTTAACCTAATCAGTAATCCGCACATGCTTCTAAGAGTCCATCATTGTTCCTGTCCTGAAGGACACTAGAAAGGAGAATTACGTTAAAATGCTCTTTGTCAACTACAGTTCAGTGTTTTGATCTTCACCAAGCTAGCACACCTGGAACTCAGCCCATCTCTGGTCCAGTGGATCTCCAACTTGCTAACTGGCAGACCACAGGAAGTAAGGATGGGCAGACATGTCTCAGCCTCTTTCACCCTCAGCACTGGAGTCCCCCAGGGTTGTGTCCTGAGCCCCTTGCTGTACTTACTCTACACCTATGACTGTGTGGCCACTACCATCAAGTTTGCTGATGATACTGTCATGGTGGGCCTGATCTCTGACAATGAGGAGACGGCCTAGCTAGCTGCCAGAGGAAGAATCTCCTCCTTAACGACACCAAGACAAAGGAGCTGATAGTTGGTTTGAGTACTGAGCAGGAGAGGAACTACCAGACCCCTGTGATCAACGAGAGTCCAGTAGAGAGAGTGGACAGCTTCAGATATCTCGATGTTCACATCACATCATGCAGGACCTGTCATGGTCCTGTCATATAAACACTTTGGTGAAAAAGGCCTGGCAGTGTCTCTACCACCACGGATGCTTGAGAGACTTTTGACTGCCCTCTGAGTTGCTTAGGAACATTTCCTACTGCACCATAGAGAGCATCCTGATGGGAAACATCACATCCTGGTTTGGGAAATAGCACCATGCAGGACGGACGAGCTCTACAGAGGGTGGTGCGATCAGATGAACGCATCTTGTGTACTAAGCTCCCTGACCTGCACTCAATCTACAACAAGCAGTGCGAGACCAGGAAGAGGCCAGGAAGATCATGAAGGACCTCAGCCACCCAAACAATGGACTGTTCTCTCTGTTGTGTTCAGGAAAACCATTCTGCTTCCTAAAGGCCAACACAGAGAGACGGAGTTGGAGCTTCTTCCAGCAGGCTATACAAACTCTCAATCACAACACCACATAGGACTAAACACTCTAATCTGCTTTCTCACACAAGACAATCTCACTAACCATCATGATGAACTTTGGACTACACCATGGAACTTTGAACTTTGTCTTTGCACATTGTTTTGCTCGTGACTGGCCATGTTTTTTATATTCTATTTCAATTCTATTTTATTTCATTATTTGTGCATAATGTCAATTTAAAATTTTGACAGCTAAAAGTTTATAGTTAATTTTCCCCCCCTTATTCCATACTTCATTTTTTTATTAAAAACTCAAAAAAGTTCATATTATCATTTTAATATTTCTAATTTTTAGGTCATCAATGGTCATATAAGCGTTTCACTTCATATCATTCCATGTATGACTGTGTGTTTGAAAAATCAGCAATTAATAGAGGCTTTACAGATGATGAGTAGCAGACACACGTCAACTTTAACTGCTCAAAGCAGATTATTGCATATTTTGGACCATGGAGTTAGAAAGTTATGTATGTACAGTATATACTATATGTCTATGTACTATATATATAGACATATGTTAAATATACACAGTATACTCTGTTTATATATATACCTAAATAGATCTGGTATGACACATAATACGTTGGTTTTTAATTGGTTTGGTTTAATAATTGGTTGAATTTGTATTATGGCAAGAAAAAAGCAGCTACAGTAAGTAAAGAAAAACGAGTGGCCATCATTACGAAAACCATCAAGCGCTACAAAGAAACTGGCTCACATGCGGACCGGCCCAGGAAAGGAAGACCAGGAGTCGCCTCTGCTGCGGAGGATAAGTTCATCCGAGTCACCAGCCTCAAAAATCGCAGGTTAACAGCAGCTCAGATCAGAGAGCAGGTCAATGGCACACAGAGTTCTAGCAGCAGACACGTCTCTAGAACAACTGTTAAGAGGAGACTGTGTGGTAGAAGATCTGCTAGGAAACCACTGCTATACCTAAACACAAATCACAGCTTTTTAAGCATTATATTAAGTACCTTTTTTTTTTTTTTTGTATCTAATTGTCTATTAGGTTTTCCTAGATGACTCACATGACATCACACTGGGGCTTTTTCTTTATCAATTGGCAGCCTAATGCAGGTCTTATTTGTTAGCCTCAGATTGATTGATTCGTGAACATGCCTTCATACTCAATCATTCCTCAATGTACTGTATGTATAGATAAGGGCGTGTGAATTATAAGTGAGCTGCACATACTGTACATCCTTAAGGGACATCATAACCTTACTGGATTTTTGCCGCACCATCATAACATCTAATAACGTTACAGAGAAAATCTAAAGATCTACTGTCTGTTTTGTTAGTCTAGTATTTGATTATTCTAGTATTGATTTGCACACAGCAACGTTTCCCTGCGCACAAAGTTCTGTAAATTCACTTTAACATGCTCATGATGGATGTCTTGTGTTTCAACCGCAAATGCCTGTTCCACACACTCATTCTATAGTTTCCTTTTGTTCTTTCTGGTGTTTACTGTGAGCATCGCTAAACGGCCTCGCTCACCTTTTGAATAGCCGGTCAGTTAGGCAGTCATCAGTGGCTCTTAACTATATCAACTCTAATCAAATCTTTTTTAATTGAATTTTTCATGATTATATTACTCCCTGTGACCTTAAATGCCAAACAAGAGCAGTTACAAAAGAGTAAACTCATAATTACATCAACACCTTGTACATATTAATATCTGATGTGAGAATAAACACTTCTAGGGAGATATTTCAATTTTTTGTTGTTGTTGCTGACCACTAAGTCTTCAGATGCATTTGCTTCCCATGTGAGAGGCGAAACAAAATGCAAATTAATGAAATTAATGACATGTTTCAGTAAATCTGTGTGATTTTTTAAAATACTATCGATTAGAATGCGCGTTCAGATCACAGATCAGACAGATCAGATTCAGGTCACATTGCAGAATAACAAGGGTTGGGAGTGAAGCTGAAAGATTTCTACCTGCTGAATTCACAAGCATTTCCATGTCTTTCATCAGCAATTTAATCTTCTTTTTTTTTTTTTTTTGCAAAACATAAATTTTTCATATTACATGCCAATATATACAAAACTGCAAAATGGTTTACTTAAAAAGAAAAAAAACTTCTATAATCTCATTCTCTGTTCAGATAACTCAATCCAAACATTGATATTGATGCTGGAAAGTTCCTTGTTTTAGAACTTTTTTTTATAGCTTTTTTAGAGTTTTTACACTTGAATTTAGGTAGATGTTGTTGAATGTGGCATTCAGATTATGCAAATCGACTGCGTGCAATTCATGGCTCTGAGGTTCCTTCTTAAGTAGGAGAAGTGTTGAGTTCAGCATGTAGCCCAGGAATTACAGGATAAACTCCAACACTTGTCTGTAAACCTGAAAATAAAATCTGGGAACGAAAATACATGGCGTGAATAAAGAATACATTTTAACAGAGCACATTCTGGTTACATCAGAAATATCAAGACAGTGGTGGTGAACTTTGTTTCACCTCATTTAAGCTGATATCAGACAAAAAGGAAAAGGATGCACCGTTGGAATCATGCTTAACTCTATGATAATTAGGGTTTCATCAGATTTATAGGGGTTTTTAGGTTATTTAACAACTGTTTAATAATCTACAGAAGGGCCAGGATACACAGTATTTATACTATATGAATAGTAATTTATTCAAACTCAATATGAAGCCGGCTTGAGATGCTGGAGATGCGCTGTAAACCGAAATCATCAAAATGAAATATTTCGCTTTACATGTATATAGAAGAGTTTCACTTTTTAATTGAAACTTTGAAAGAAAATTAACTTTTTCACAAAATTTGAATTTTTAAGATGCACTTAAAAATATGCACGCAAACACACTCTTACACACATTCATAAACAATTAAACAAAACGACAGAACTACAAACACAAGGATTTCCTATAATATTTGTAAGAATATCCTTTGCAGTCAGTAGAAACTTGGATTGCGAGCATAATTCATTCCATAAGTGGGCTCGTGTTCCAAAACACTCGTAAACCAAATCATTATTTCCCATAAGAAATAATGAAAACTCAAATTATTCGTTCCTCAGCCCCACTATGGCAGTCAATGGTGGCCTCAAAAAAACCCTCAGCATGCTTTGTCAGGCCTTCACTGCAGCTGCCTTCAACTCCATCCTGTTAACGGATCTTTCTGCTTTCAGACTTGTCTAGTGCGTGCTCTATTGGGCTGTGATCAGGTGACTGACTTGACCAGTGAAGAATATCTCATCTCTTTGACTTGAGTAGCTTTCACTGTATGTTTTGGGTCATTATCCATTTGAAATATGAAGTTTGCAGTTTTTCAGCATTTGGCTGAATCTGAGTAGAAATTATAGCTGTACAGTATATAGCTTTATACATTTATCAGCCGTCTGGTCATCAATAAACACCAGTTGCACCAATACATGCACATGACGTAACACTTCCTCCACCATGATTGACAGACAATGTGATCATGAGCTGTCCCTTTCTTTCTCCATTCTTTTTTAATCAAAAAAAATCTGCCCTTTCTGTTCTTAAATGTTGTGCTGTGAAGCATCGGAATTTACTTCATAAAGCTGCGTCTTCACTTTAAGCTCAACAATGACATGTCTACGTCCCTTAAGACTGTTCTTGACTTGCCTAGATGTTGGGAAATGGTTCTTCTTCTTCTACCCTGGACACAAATATGCTGTCATCCACTTCAGTCTTGTCTGTTGTATCCGCTTTAGTTGTAGTCCATGTCTTCCAGGCTTTTTGCTGTTCCTGAGTTTGACAGTTCATTCCTTCTTTGTAAAAATGTTTTATTTTATTGGCCACTCCCAATATATTTGCGAACTCTCAGATGGGTTTATTTCTTTATTTTTTCAGCCTAATGATCATCTCTTTCACTTGCATAGACACGTCTTTGAACCTCATGTTGAGAGTAACGCTCGGAACCATCTAAAGGCCGTTTTATCTGCTTCATGTGTCATGGAGTAACAAGGGAACAGGCCACACCTGGCCATGCAACTGCTTGTCAGCCATTTGTTCCATTATTTATAAGCTCCCAAAATGTGTGTGTATTCATGAATGGTTAACGCCTCACTATTGTCAAACCCATGGAATTAAAGCTGAAAGTCTTGTGCTCACATGTCCAAGCCATTTCCACATGTATAGAACATTAAAGCAGTTCCTGGGCGGCTGGTGAAGCAGGCAGTCTGGAAAACTTTCTACCTTGATGGTTTGAGGGTGTATAAGAAAGTTTCGAGATTCGTGCGCCACCGATCCAGTCTTAATACCTGCCATTAGGATTCACTATGGAAAGTCTGGCTCTTGGGGCCAAATTCTAAATGCACAATGCTCAACGAGCATGCACTCAGTCAAGTTGCAGACCTGCCTCGCCTTTTTCAGTTGTGGAGATGATGGGCTCTTCTAATATGAAGACTGTTGCTTTGTCTCAGGGTCGATACACCCATACACCCAAGTTTCATCACCGTTAATGACGAGGTGAAGGACGTGTCATCCATTTTGGCAGACTTCAACACAACATTCCTTCTGCTCCTCGATCAGCACTCTGGGGATGAACTTGGCAGCAACATGTTTACAGGCACATGTTTAAATCACACGTGAGGAGCGACTGGACTGTTCCGTATGACAATTGACATTGACAGCAATGTTGTGAATTGTTCTCCGACGATCATCATGCACAAGTTGCCGAATGGTTTGGACATTTTCAGCGGTTGAGCTCGTTGAAGGTCTTCCTGATCTCTTGTCATCTTCTAGTGATGTTCTTCCACACTTGAAGCATCATGATGGAGGATGTCACACAAAACTGAATCTCTGCTGATTGACCCTCTTCCCCAAGCTGCTGCTGATGTACAAGACACTTTTCTGCACCAAACACTTTACACCAGGACTGTTACTCCAGCTATTAGTATAACTTATTTCCTTACCTCGGACAATCATGTTTACACGTTTTTTGCACAAAATCCAGGTCCCACTTCACATACATTCCATTTTATATACAGTAGAACCTTGGATTACGAGCATAATTCGTTCTGGAAGTGGGCTCATGTTCCAAAACACTTGTAAACCAAATCATCATTTCCCATAAGAAATAATGAAAACTCAAATTATTCGTTCCACAGCCCCAAAAAATAAATACATAAAAATAATTAATACAATCTATAAAGGTGAGGTAAAGAAAAGGTGAGAGAGTGATGATCGGTGTCAAAATAAGAGTTGCATGCGTGATACATGATACTCGGCGCTCGTAAACTAATACTTGCTCGGTTTGCGGAACACTCGTAAACCATGTTACTCGCAATCCGAGGTTCCACTGTATAGTTAAATTTATACATTTTAGCGCAATTTACCTTGTGTTTATTCTTTACTTTATTCCTACATTTATTATTGCTGCTAGTCTCTGAAACCTACCAAACCAATTTCGTTGCATCACTACAATGACAGTAAAGTCTCAGTTGCAAATTTTCCCAGTTTTATGCAGAATTTCATGTCCGCTCTTTGTTCTAACTTGCTGTCCATGATGAAATAGCAGACATGGTCAGAATAGCACCAGCTGCACAGATCTGAATGTACACAAGATGATGTCTTTTGGCACACTGACTTATGAAGGTCGGTGCTCCCTGTGACTGTGCTGCCATCTGTTGGCGTGTTACAAAACTAGTCTCGAAACTTTTTGATACCACCTCGTATCCAATCACTAGTGCATTAGTGTAGCGGGGGATTATACAGAGAAATAAATGGAGTCTTTACTCCAACTGTGTTCTGTTATTGTGTGCAATCAAAAGTCCCGGTTTGACTGAAACACCCATAATACATGGAAAAATGTGAAACGAATATTCCCTGAAAAGTTTAACTCTGTACAAATGTTTGTTTTTTTCCCAGAGTGAAAACACAGAAAAATTTGCATTCCCTCATTCATATGCAAGACGTTTCACACCTTTTCACACCTTAATCCCACCCTTATCCCCTTCACCAGGTTACCACTGGTAATCTTGCCCTCTTATATATTTATCCCCTTTAGAGAAAGTAACGCCCTGCAATGTGCAAAACATTTATGTGCGACTATCCTGCCTGTGTGACGCGTCGTCAGTTAATGGCTCAATAATGACATTTAATGGAACAGAAGAGATTCTACAGCATCTATAAACAAAAAAAAAATCCATTAAGATAAAATGTTCTAACACTTAATGTTGAATACTACGCTAGTCATCAAAGAGTCAACTGTAACAGTCACGTAAACTCTGGCCCTTGTGAATAGTGCTTCTGTCTATAGTCACACAGTCGCTAATATCTGAATATCTCTGCATTAAATAAATTCTTTCTCCGCTTAACTCACCCCTGAATATGTCTCTGCTTGGCTCCTTCCTCCTGATGTGGCCATCGTTTAGCTCGTAAAAACAGTATCGATTTATTTTTCAGAATATTCATGATTAAAGTAAGTTAAATTAGACAGTTAATGCCAGCAAACACTCCTGCCCCAAGCTAGAACTGCTGAATTAAAGTGAATTTATTCAAGCCAATCAGATCTTTTACCTCATCCAGAGTAAATACTTTAGCACTATTATCAAGGAAATTTATGTGCCATCTGTATCGGTCAATAGCACCAGCTGTTGTTTCGTTAAAAAAAATAAAATGTATAGTGGATGCAGATTATGATCCCAGCTTTCTTGCTTGTTTATTCATTCTCAGCAGCGTTTTTCCCTACCCTGAAACCATCCTCACGCACGCCTCTTCATCCCATTATCTATGATAATCCCGATTCGTGCCGTCGCAGCGCTTCCGCAGTTCTGCTGCTCATTTTCCCGTGAATTGCTGCTTGTTCTGGCATCCTATCGTTCTACACCATCTTGTGCTCTAATATCCTGTGTAGGCTCACCTGCATTTACACATTAACATGCACTGAATGATCCTGACTGATGTTCTGAGGTTCTCGGGTGGTGTGGCGTATCAGTATGACGTCAGGGTTCGCTCTCGCTTCCGCAAACATACCGGCTGACTACGCCGGCTTTTTGAAAGCGATTCCAAAGAAAATAGATTATCGTTTTTATTATTATGAAAAAAAAGCTAGCAAAAAGCAAAATAAAGTTCAACTCTGTATTTTTTCCACATATTTTGAAATGCACTGGGAAGAATAAAAATTGTCTGTGATTGTGATGCTCAGAGACTTTGAAATTCTCTTGTTTCAAGGATTTTTTTCCACAAGGCAACAGATGTAGTCTCCTCCATCATGATGGGTTTTTTTTTTTTTTTTTTCAGAAATCAACTTGGCCCAGAGCTTGACAGCAAATTCTTATCTCATGCCTTTAGGGATTTTTTTTCCCCCTCCAAATTTCCCCGCCTGACTGTCTTCAGATTATATGAGCCGCTCCATAGAGTGTATAGAGATGAGACGATGGAACCAGTAAGATTTTGTTGTTGTTGTTGCAGTATTCCCACCCTTCTTTGTCTTCTTCTTGGCACTTTCACTCACTCCCAAGACTCTGCTACAGTTTGCTCTACTTTCCGCCACTTGTCTCTGTACATCAATCTCATTAGTGCTGTGGTATGAAAGTAACAGAGCAAAAAGTTATACATACAGTAGGAAAGCAACATTTTTTACTAGGAGTAGGTCTTCATCACATCACCCTGTTGTTGATTGTTTTTCCATAATAACATGCAGCATTTTATTCCCTACTTACTCTATGACAAATCACATGATT
Source organism: Clarias macrocephalus (assembly GCA_011419295.1). Classification (NCBI taxonomy): domain Eukaryota; kingdom Metazoa; phylum Chordata; class Actinopteri; order Siluriformes; family Clariidae; genus Clarias; species Clarias macrocephalus. Next base: position 21,234 of record JAAGKR010006457.1, read on the forward strand.
CCTTCCAAATTCTCTTTATTGTCAACTCAGATTCTGGTATGACTTCTTACACTCTTCGAGAAAAAAAAAAAAAAAAAAGTGTTCCTCATGGGTTCAGAGCTAACTTTAAAAAAAAAATCCATCATAGAAGGTTCTACAATTTCCAAGAGTAAAATGCTCAAACACTCTGTTACAGCTTTCCACATATTACTTTTATGGCTTGCCCCAGAGAGATAACTATATATTTGTAAGAGTTTTCTAAAAGTTATGTGCATAAAAATGCATCCATTGACTTGGAACTTTCATTTACAGCAAGATTTCTTACTTTTACTCCATCTGGCTCGCCACTGTAATAGTGTTTTTGCATAATGCATTCTTAACTGAAACTGTAAAGCAAATAAAACTGTCGCCTGGTATTATTATAATATAGCCTAATATAAGATGTAAACTTTTTCTTGGGCTCTGTCCCTTTTTAACCTGAGGGCCCGACTTTGCATCATTTGATCCACAAGGTCTGGCACAGGTTTTACACTGGGTTTCCCTTCCTGTTGCAACCCTCCCATTGTTCTGGATGGCTTGGTTGTATGGGGTACCTATCAGTACCTGATCTCAGCTCTTGTAGCTGAATGACCACAAATCCCCACAGCAACAATCAAAAACCTAGTGGAAAGCCTTTCCTGATGAGTGAAGGCTGTAATACACTATGGCTGCAAAGGGTGAACCAACTGCATATCAATGCCCATGGTTTTGGAATGGCAAAAAAAGAAATGTATAGTGATGGTCAGTTGGCATTATTTTGGCCATACAGTGTATAATTATGATTGTAGTCAAGACTACAACTGTCAAGTCAAAGATCTAGATTAGCTACACAAGACTGCGTCATAAGCCCAAGTGAGGATGAGCCCAGATGAAAGCAAGTCAAGTTGAAAATCATCAAATGCTTGAATGTTGAACATTCCTTTGCCTTCCTGAACCAACTATAATGTTGCTGTGCCAACCATTCTGCTAAAACACATAACTGTGCTCCCCCCCTCCCTTTCCTGGTTCAAGGTGCTCCACAAGGCTCTGTTTTAGGGCCTCTTCTGTTTATTGCTGCAGTATGTGATTCCAGTTGCAAGTATGCTCTTCTTTTATGCAGATGATATTCAAATTCATATTAGTATCCACAAAACCTCTCTATCAAACTTTGAGAGCCCTTGAATGCCTTCAAACACTTTCTTGTGTTAAACTATGACAAGACAGAACTCATGAACTCAGGTTTCAGGCTACTCTGGTAAAGGGTAATGAGCTCTGCCTTGACATGCTGTAGATGGCATCCAGGTCTGAACAGAGACAAAAAATTAGACCTGACATTTTTGGTGCATGTGGCCCACCACTACAATCTATAATCGGTCCAGTCGGATAACACACATAACAATCTCATCCTAATATATTTGAATACAAGGAACTAAGGTTTAATTTTTACTAATTAAATTCAAAAAGTAAAATTCTCATATATTCAAGATCCATTACACATAATGTGAAATATTTCAGGCCACAGAAAAGAAAACACCGGGAGCCACAAAACCGTGTTATAATCTAAAATGAAGCTAACACTGCATATACTGTATATCGTGTTTTTACCTTTATGTTATGTATTTTTTTTAAGTGTGTGTTGCATTTATGAGATCAATAAACTGCTGCAGAGAAAACGAAATTCAAAAACATTTTGAACTCCGATAAATGACACTGGGTTGAAGTTTACATTTAAATAATATAATTAATGTCTACTTGATTCCTCCTTGTATTTATGAAATAAAAAGCCGAACTCAAATTATCCGCCTGCAGGAAACCAAAAATGCTGTCTCCTTCTGTGACATCATCCTTTTATAACGTGTACTAGAGCGTGCAGTCAGCGGTCACCAAAAACAATGAAGCTCGAAAAAAAATATATATATATATATCATTATTATCGACGACAACATCATATTAATATGACAATAATTTAAACTTTAGTTAAACCAAGAAATCTTTAATATTATATAGGCTAGTAATCTGTAAAAAATAAATAAATAAATAAAATAAAATCTCGGTACATCTTTAATCAATTATTATTATTATTATGAATAATACGGAGGGAGTGACATCAGCGCTGGTGACTTCACATGGTGAAGTTCTTTCCCCGACATTCACTGCAAACGGAGCAGGGAGTAGGGAGCACCCTGTGAAGTACACTTCGAAATGCAATGCAGCTCAGGGCTCGAAAATTTCGAAAACAACAGCGGTTGTGATGCATATTTTGAGCGGCAAAAAATTTAACACATTTTATTTTAATGTTACAAGATCACCACAATCTTTGAATTTAAAATTACACTTGAAAAAACTAATGAACTAAAATAAAAATGTATTTTATTTAAATACCCATTATTTATTTGCCAAAGCCACACGGAGCCGCAGCAGAGGGACGAAAGAGCCACATGCGTCTCTGGAGCCGGGCATTGCCGCCCCCTGATCTAAAATATAAGAGATTTTCACTTTTTGAAATAAATTACATAAAACAAATATCTTGTCTATTATATTCTAATTGATTGAGATGCCATGTATTGTATATTGAGATGCCCTGCCTTTCAAAACACACACTAGGATAGACGACCCTCATCTCCGCTCCCTGTGAGTCCCTGTTATCGTGTCTGCATATGCCTCGATATTTTAAAGCTTTTTCACACTCCCTTTCCACTTAGGTCTGTTCATTTTGACACAAGAGAAGAAGGAGTAGAATGGAGAATATCCTATCGCTAGGAAGCAAGAATGGCTCTTACTCTGTCTGTATAGGGGACAAACCAGTGCCCCACTTTCCCCTGCATGGTGGGCTGATCATACGAATAATAATGAATAATTATGCATCGATCACTGGGGAAAATGCCAGATTACCAATTGAGCCCTGATGGCACCCAGTAAATCCCATCACTATTGTGCGAAATCTTGGCATCACCACTAAAACCTCACTCCTACTTTTTTTTTCCACAACAAACTGAAAAAAAAAATTTGTTTCCTAATGTTTCATTGTACTTTCTGGTGTCAGACTCACAAATGTGATCAACAACATTTTGTTTGCATGCATTCTATTGAACCTGACACGCATTTTCCATCACCCGTTGTATCGAAGCTAAGTAGCTGTCTTGCTAACTACTGTAAGAATTAAACAGGCTTAAACAGGCCTGATAGGCAGCTAGCATCTTGTTTCTATTGGTTTAACAGGTTTATGTGCACAGCAAACTCAAATGTCGTTACCTTGTAATTCTTACTCCCAGTTTATGGTTATTAGCCGCTAAAGCTAAAAACTGACCTTCAAACAGGAAGATTGGTGAAACTGTAATACAAAATGGTTCTCATCAAAGTGTGATCGCATGACCCGGCTATTTAGTCTCATGGCTGTTATGAAACCATCTAGCTAATTCTAATTAGCCAAGTCATGCTATTCCTAAAGGGTAAACTATAATGGACAAATTAAGCTAACAAACTTTGTTCAGCTAACACATGCGTTTATAGCGTCTGGTCAGACAGGTGCCACGATGTCCTCAGTGTCCTGATAATTCCAAGAAATGAATGAAAGTTGTGAACTATCACTCACTCATCGTCCAGACCAGGGGTATCAAACTCAGTTCCTGGAGGGCCGCAGCCCCACAGAGTTTTGTTCCAACCATAATTAAAAACAACTGATCCAACTAAACAAGTCATTAAGGCTTATTTGAAAACTACATGGTATGTATGTTGGAGTAGGGTTGGAACAAAACTCTGTTTTTGAGTTTGAGACCCCTGGTCTAGACTGAGGACTGTCGTCCACCGCCACCATGCTTATTTACGGGGTCGTGGGAGACCCTGAACAGGCTGCTAAGGACACACAGACATACACACACATTCACACACCTTTGGGAACAGCAATTAGCCTAATCTGCATGTCTTTTGACTACTGTGGGGTGAAAAACCAGAGTAGCACTTAGGAAACCTTCCAAGCACAGGGAGACCATGCAAACTCCAAACACACAGACTGAGGCAGGAATCGAACATGGACCCCGAGGTACAGGGCGACAGCGCTATACACTAAGCCACCGTGCCGCCATGTACAGTATGTCATAGTATATCCATTTCTAAGTAGATCTCATTGATGGATTTTTATGTCAGCTCATAACCAAGTATCTTCAGGCTGCCAGGATAGAGAAAGAGAGAGAAAGGAAGAATCAAGCCAGCAGCCATGTTGATCAGCCTTCTTCTTGGCACTATGTGACACTCTCCAGACTCTGGCATTCGCTCCACCCTCCTACACTCGTCTCTCTTTGTCAGTCTCATTATCCCGTGGCCTGGCGTTTCAGACTGCGGGAATTGCAGAGATGTAGTCCCCAGCCCTCTCCAGGCTGTTTTTCTTAACAAAGTTAATTCCAAGACATTACGGCTAAGTGCTTTGATGGTCCGCTGTTTCTAAAGCTGAATACTCACATGGGTCATGCCAAGAGCCACAAAGTCTCTAGCAGACAGCAAATGCGCGGGCAGAGATAAAGCCTCAATTAGTCATAAGCTGGTGTAAATTGGACGCAAAACAAGGTCGCCGGTTAAAGGAAGTGTGTCGCGCTGTATGGTGATGACACGTCGAGTTTATATTTCCACCTCAACCATTTCCACATCTAACAACACGGCCAGGCAGATTAATGAGATGGGTGGGAGGGAGGATGCTATTACTCTACCTTTCAAACAATTTCACTGCGCACACACACTGCATAATAATATTTTATCCTGCTCTGTCTTTAAATCCAATTAGCTAAAAGAAAGTGCTTTGTGCCACCACACCACATCAATTATTCATTCGAGTTTTTACAGCCAATCCACGTGGGTTCCTGCGCATATTAAAGAGAATGTAGAGGCACGTGTGCTGATCCTGCTCGTTTTCATCTCCTGTGTCTCTGGAGAGGCTTAGCCCTCACAAACGCACACACACACACACACACCAAAACACAATATTACTGTAGCTGAATATAAAGCTTGCCAACAAGAAACACAGAGAATGCATCAAAACCACAGCGAGTGACAGATAAGAGAAAGAATTTCCACTTTTTAGGCAACATGCACGTTGCTCTCGTGTACCGTTTTGCATCTGAGATCATGACACAAAGAGTTAAAGAAAAAAAAAACAGTTGCTAAGGAACAGGATTTTTGGGGACTTGGTGTAGGATTGTTTCAGGATATATTTCAGAAAGACTTTTAAATAGAAGAACATACAGGAGCGTAGAGGTCTTGCACTTCGCTCGGCCAAGCATGAAGCAGGTGCTGTACTGTGTGTTGGCATCTGTGGTTGTGGTCTGTATGCAACTTTTTATATGAGCAGTAAAAAATTTTACAATTAAAAAACAGTTAGTTCTGACCAAACAGTGCGATCGGATAAGAGACATTCCACGAATGGTGATAATAGACAGTAACACCACCAACTACGTATCACTTATTATCCCAGGTGTTCTACAGTGGTTAATTACTAACACCAGAGTATGCGGAGGAAACCCACAAAGCACAGGGAGAGCACGCAAACTCCATGCACACAGACATGGGAATCGGACACAGACCCTGGAGGTGCAAGTCGGCAGTGCTAACCATAAACACCACCGTGCTGCCTCCTTATTAACCAATTTGTTAAAAATCAAAAGTAACATGTTCTTTGGGGTTCATGGGGTGTGCCCCATGATAAACTCCAGGGCCCGTATTCACAAAGCTTCTTAAGCCTAAAAGTTGCTCCTAGTGACAAAATTCTAAGAAAAATCTTAGAAATAGGGCATTTTCTTAGAAATTCTCCTTACATTTAGGATTAAATCTTAGTAAAGATAAAAATGATTCACAAAACATTTTAGCCCTAAAAACAGCTCCTAAGGTAAAATTTGTTAGGAGTAGAGACGAGGACTTTTAAGACGCTTAAGAGTTTCTCTAGCAGAGGACAAAATGGCGGAAGGAAGAAATATTCTCCAAACACTGAACGTAAAGCTAAAAGTAAACGCTGCTCTTCTGTCCAATTTGGTTTTCTTGTTGTTTTACTTTTATCCATCTCTCTTGGATTGTTGGCTACATACCATCCAAAAGTGCAAATTAAATAGACTGTTCCACAATCATGTAAATTGTAAAAGCTGAGACATTTTGCTCCCACCAATCTAAAATGGATCACAAGTAATAAAATCAGTACGGTAAATAAATGTGAGAACTTAAATATAGTAACTACTGTGCGGAAATTGGTTGCTTCAAAAGTCGACACATTGTCCACATTTAGCTGTTTAATTATCTTTAAAACATTTAGCCTAGAAACTTTGCATAAAGTAGCCTGTAGTCATGATTATACAATTTCTTCATATATAAAAATTATGTTGGTTCTATTATCATGTATTCTGTTTTCACAAAGAGCACATTTCAAAGCCTTTTATTAACCAATCACAGTCCTTGAATTGCTGCATCATCCGTAGCAACGGGGTCGACCACACCTCCTCACTAAGATAAAAGTTTTTCTACTTTCCTTACTCAGAGTCGCTCTAAAAGGTTTCCTAAATCACTTTTAGTCTAGGACTCCCAACTAGGACTTTTTAAGCTAAGATAGGAGCTCTTTGAGAGAATTCTAAGAAGCTTTGTGAATACGGGCCCAGGATTCTATATGACCATGATCAAGATAAACCACTTATTTAGGATGAATGAGTGTGCTGAAATGTGGGAAAATACCATTGATTTGGACTAATTCGTATAAAAAGGGTCTTTAATATACTGGAACATATAGTCAAGCGGTACTTTGTTTTATCATCAACAATTTCACCGCAGTCAACATTGAACATTTATATTTCAGCGTCCACTACCCAGAAAATCATTAATAATTAGTATTTGTTAATATGATGCACAAAAGTAGCACAATTAAGACAATCCAGAAGCCACGACAATTCCAGATCCAAATCCCGGCCCGGATATTACGTCACTCTCACTCACCTGATTACTGACTTCACCTGTTTCCTGTTTAATCCAATTTATAAATAGCAGCTCACTTCCTTTTCCTCTGTGAAACTTTAAGCGATAGACTCTTGATTTGTGATTCTACCGATTTAGATTTTTACTGGAATGCTTTTATCCATCTTAAGTTCCATTTATAGCACATTGTAGCAGACATTATGATAAAGCAGCTTCACAAGAGTGTAAAACCTGGATACATTCTTGCTTATGTCTCTAGATAATAATATTGCAATTTCAACAATTTCAGCTATTTTTTTTTAAATTATTATTATAATAAACTTACAAGTCAAGTCAAATATTATTTATAAAGCCGATTTAAACACCATATAGTTGCCCAGAGTGCTGTATAATCCTAAAATAGGTGCAGACACAGTAACAAACAATAAAAACACACAATGGTAAGAAAATAAAATAAAAATATAAAACATTATAGTCAGTGCAGAATTTGGAGCTGTTTAGAACTAAACGTTTGTATGAATTTGACCAAATGGCCACAATATGAATTAATTTTTGTACAATTAGAATATATTTAGAATGGAGCTTTAAATTGTATAATTACCAACTTTGTTCGAGGAGTCACATCTGACACTGAGAATTTCTTTGCAAACTCTGTATTTATAATGAATTCTGGTACATACAGTATTTCACTAAGGCTAATGTATTGCAATAGTTTATACATTTATATATTGTACATTTTAGCATTAAAATATTCAGTCTTCCTGCCAGGTGCGAGAGATTTTTTTAATGGTATAGCCTCTTAATTTGTTTCAGATTGAAAGAACCATCCTTATCTTTCACTGTAATGCATAAAGTTAATGTCATATTATTTTTTGTGAATATGAGTCAGGTATCAATTATGATTCTGTGTACGAAATGGCTTTTTATTCACTCTATCTTTTGATCTCTGGTAAAATGTTAATAAAAGTTCAAATCAGCCAAATGTGGCTTTAAACTGACACTTTTGGCATTCAGTCAGCATGAGGAAGTGTAAGGTGAAGCCGAGCGTGACTCAGGTCTGGAAGAAGCAGAAAAAAAAAAAGGGCGTGGGGCTCTGAAGGCACAGTCTGAACTCTGGGTTGTAACAAGATGGAAACCTGGGTCCGCTTTCAAACTGCCTGATTAGGTTTTTAATTCGTATTCTTTGAGTAGATCAATAATAATGAACTGTAATTTACATTACAGTGCTACTGAATTCTCAATACGGACTGGACGAAATCACTAGTTTTATAGATTTTTAAATCACTTTTTGTAAAACATTTTAAAACATTTATAGTAGCAATAAGCTTTTGAACAACAGATGCTAAACAAAAATACATTGAATACAAACTGCATAATAATGAATATGGTATATGTCTATCTATTTATTTATTTATTTATTTATTTATTTATTTATTTATTTTTGGTGCCAAATAGTTTTGGCACCACATAAAAACACCAGAACATAATCATCAACGAAAATACATAGTAGCTTAATTATTAGTTACTGCTGCTTCAGCTGCCCGCTGTTTTGACTGACATCATGGTAGTCACATGTCTGAAAAGGTTTACAGGTTGATACGGCAACATACACAAAATACATACAGTATATTGCACTTGCAAACAAGATTTCTTTTTTTTTTCTGTCAAATTGGTACATAGTTTAGGTTTTCTTCTGGAATGAAAACTATTGCAATTCCAAAAATTCTATAGATTTTAAAGAAACAAAAAATTAGCAACCCCAAAGATTTTTTTGTTGTTAATTAAGTGCAGGCTAATATAATGCAGGAAAAAGAGTAAATTAGTGCAACATTAAATCTCACAAATATTCCCCTAAAATTGTATGGACTTCTGTTCTGCTTGTTTGTGTATAATGTGTGAAAATGTTTGTTTATTATTATTAACATACAATCATATAAAATAAATACTAAGAACTACTGTTTGCATTTTTATTTTCATTTGAATAGTTTTGTATTCTTAAAAAAAAACAGATCAATATTCATTAGACAAAAAAAAAACATACAAACAAAAAATCAGTCATGACTATACTAAGGCTTCTGACAGTTTGAGGAAACAGGAAGTGCTACTAAATTAGTAAGTGAATAAATAATTGAAACACACTGGACTCAAATTTCTTTAGAACGGTTTGCTCAAGAGCTCGAGCCATTTCCGCTCTACTAACAGAATATCTTAACTAGTTAAAAATTGTGCAACAAACATGCAAGTATTATCAAATATCACCAAATAAATGATCACATAATTAAAAAATCAAACCCATTCCATTATTTCACTCGAACTTCTCTATTTCGTAGCTCTCATGTGTGACTAAGAATGATAATTAACTGACATTTAAACAAATCTAAAGAGGCCAGAATGGTGCTAATTATAGCAGAGTGTGAACATATTCCAAAAATTTGAGTATAAAGTTTAAATATAGACTTTCCTCCTTCAGGACAAATATTTGAAATCTTTCAGTAACCTAATTATGTTCAATGTCTCAGGATGTATAAAAAAGAAATGATATTCTGACACCATATTTGATTATTTTCTCATGGAAGCTCAGTGTTCTAGTTTAAAGGTGGTCTCTGGGTACAGGAGGAAATTATCCCCATTATATGAGGCATAAAAAGGTTTCCAAGTTCAACATTATATTTATTCAGTGAACTTTTTTAATTCATGCAGTTGATATTAAATTTCTCACCACATTTACTTTATAATATTGCCGTGACTGTTCGTTTCAGTTCACAGGACAGTGTGTTTCAGGTATGGACCAGTGAGGCGAGGGGTGATGGAAGAAGGTGCATGTTTGCGTGGGTGCTTACTTCTTTTTATGGTGAATTCATTTGAAAGAAAAGGCTTGTTGAAGGAATCAGTGCAGTGAGATTTCATCATCTTGAATATTCAAAAGTCTTATGGTGTATGTTGAGGTGTTCGCATTTTTAATCCTTGTTAGGAGATCTTTATCACAACACCCCCCCCCCCCCCAGCTGTGAAGTTAATGATTGAGAAATGTGTTTGTGTGGTTCTATGTATGTGTGTCTTTCAAAACCTCAGTTACGTCATTTGGTGTGACTGCTCACATTTTTATTTAGATATTTAGTTTTAAAGAAGGAAAGTGTATAACAATTTTAAATTGGGAGTAATGTTTGGCTGTTTTGCAATGTTGCATGAGATCTTCTGTATCATGGGATACAATTTTTCTCCCCCCTCAAATCTATTGTAAGCATATGTTTTACTTTTCAGTGAATGATGAATTGCTCTATATTTAAGTTTCATTAAAAAAAAAAAAAAAAAGTCAATGGCACAAAAATATTTACACTTGCAACCTCATCAGACATCTATGAATATGCAAAACCAATTTCACTGGTAATGCCATTGCCTATTTGCATATTAAAACCTATTAGGATGTCACATTTTATGACAATAACATCTGCGTGTCACATGTTTAATACTAAATACTAAACTAAATCTTTAGCTACAATGACACATTTTAAAAGCTTATCTTTCTTACAAAGGTTCCAGTTTGGAGTTATTGACTAATCAGTGTAATTAAATGTATTCCCACTAATAATTAAAAGAAGGGTTTTCAAACTGCAACGTGCACTAATTAAGATTCCCAAATAATAAACACAACAGCTAAGTTATAACGTACGTATGTATGTATGTATGTATGTATGTATGTATGTATGTATGTATTATGGAATACCGTTTAGGAAAATATTCCTGAGAGAACTTAATGAAAACTCTGAATATATTGAATGAAACGTGAGAATATTGAATGGATTCCGAATATATTGATTGAAACTCTATATATATTGAATGAAAACTAAGTATATATTGAATGAAACATGACGTCATCGAAACACAGCGCCATCTTTAGAAAGGATGAGCGAGTCGGCGAGAAACATGGTTGCTGCAATTGTGAGAAATGAAGAGATGATGGTCAACTCTTTGAGTGTGTGTACGGCCCAAAGTGGAGCTTCACTCAGAGACCAGACTACGGATGAAGGAATGCACCCGCCACACATTGCCCAACACCCATATTATAGATAAAATGCACCCCTGCCACAGATTGCCCCCCCC
>JAAGKR010006457.1:32445-42790 GCA_011419295.1 Clarias macrocephalus
ATATATATATATATATATATATATATATATATATATATATATATATATATATATATATATATATAATGTATGTATGTCAGTTCCAGGTAAAACCAAACCTCTCAGTTGTGCTGGTGTTTTTTTTATGCATCTCCCAGTGCCAATGAGTGAAAACTAAGCCCACTCTGTTTTACCCAGCTCTGTACATAAAATCTATTGTAAAGAACAAAACTATCAAGTCTGTACTTTATTATCTTGTCTTTAATGGGCAAACCCTATTTTGTAGGTTTCTGCAGAAGGCGAAATAACATTACCTAATTCAATAAAAACCAATTCTAATATTCCAACTGCAAGGTTGTTGAATCGCTGCATAAGTGCTGACATGATGGCACTACCAACTATCGAATCTGGAAAAACACTCCAAAGTTTGGCACAAAGACAGCACTGATACTGTCTAACAGCAGTCTGTACTCACACCCACACAGATCTGACACTCACACCTACTGAATGAGGAAATATTTCATGGTGTCTGAACAATGCCAGTCTAATCTTGTCTGGATAGGAAAAAATAAGGGTTTATGCAATTAATTCACCTGATTTATATTATCTAAATTGTAAGCGTTCATTTCAAATTTAATAATTTCATTTTTATCTCATTATTCCTTTTTGCAGCCATTTTACATTTTAGGACAGGTTTGAGATAAAAGAAAAACAATGTAGCAACATATTTAAAAGGAAAATGTCACCTTCAAACAAAATATTCATTATTTATATATTTACAGCATCCATGTCAAGCAGCGGCACAGTGGCATAGTGGTTAGCGCTGTGGTCAACCACGTCCAGGGTTGGGGTTTGATACCCGCCTCGGGTCAGTGTGCATGGGGTTTGCATGATCTCCTCCTCATCCTTGGTGGGTTTCCTCCAGGTACTCCGGTTTCATCCTACAATTTCAAAGATGTGCAGATTAGGCTAACTAGCATTTCCAATTTACCCCGTAGTTTGTGGGGTGAGTGTGTGCTTGTGTGCCCTGTGATGAATAAGCACCCCTGTCCAGGGTGTACCCCCGCCTGGTGCGTCTAGTCCACTGGGATAAGCTCCCGGCCTTCTGAGACCCTGTGAAGAATAAGCGTATACAGAAAAGAGTCAGAGTCTTAACATAAGTCATCAGAATAAGAAAAAGCAGTAATTTGATGGTGGCATGGTTATTAGTTCCAGACAGGTGGGTTGAAGTATTTTATAAACTGCTGATCTCTTGAGCTTATTTTTACACACAGAAGTATTCGGAGTTCATCATAGACTGGTAAGGAGGGAATGAAATCCAAAGAGTGTGAAATGAATGAGAGAGTGTCAATTTTTGATATGAGAGAGAGAGAGAGAGAGAGAGAGAGGGAGGTCAGGGGAGAATGGTCAGACTGGTCCAGTCTGACAGGAACACTACACTAATTCAAATTCCAAGCCACTCGACAACAGTGCTGAGCATCTCAGAAGGCACAACATGTTCTGTGAAACACGATGTAGATGGATTAAATGGCAGAAGACCACACTGGGATCTATTCCTGTCAGCAAAGAACAGGAATCGGAGGCTACAGTGGGTTTACGCTCACGCAATCAGGACAGATAAAGATGGGCAAAACCTTCCCTGGACTTTTTCCAATCTTCCAAAGTGTTTGGTGTTTGACAGTCTCAAAGTGCTGGACATTTATATTCTGCTAATAGCTATAAGGACATTAGGCATACAGTGTCATCATTTATCGCAAAGCGCTGAATTTATTGCAGTTAGTTATTTTACAGTAAGTTAACAGCGAATGGCTAAAATTCATAATGTATAACCCATAAACGGCATTCAGCTACGAACACAGAATCTACAGATTACACTAACCATGATTACACACACCTGGCTCCAATCTATGTTACATTAACCCACAGTATCCTGTATAAGGACTTTTAAGTCACACTCACTTTTCAATGTATATGCTCCATGTTCACAACAGGAATGCTCTTTCCCTAAGCCTAACTATTGTTACTGTATACCTGGATGCAAGTGCCAACAAGAGGTATTCAGTTTTGAAGCGGTTTGCTGCAGGAAATGATGTAATGTATTATAACAGTACTATACTACACTATACTACACTATAACTCAACAGTATAATGGTATACTACACTATACTAGATAATAGTACAGTATGCAATATTTTACAAATAGTGTACTATTACTGTACCATACTATAGTATCCATAGCAGACTATACAATACAGTAATGTCCTATACTACACTGCGCTATACTATAGTACTAGAGTGCACTAAACAATGCAGTAAATATAGCATCCTTCATTACTGTATATACAACATTGTACAGTTGTATACTATAGTAATCTAAAGTATGCAATACTGTTCATACTCTACTATACTGTATGTGCTATATTATAGTGCACTACTATAACACTGTACTATACCTCACTATAGTGCACTACATATACAATACAGTTCTGTACTATATCAAACTCGACCACACTGTAAAATACTGGACACTACACTATGCTACACAATACTATGCTAAAATACTATTGTTAGAGTAATATATTGTATTAGTATAATATTGTACTTTATTATAGTCCATTGCACTATTCCATAGTATATTACTGTACACAACACTATATAGAGTACTCTACTATACTAAACTATACTATAGTACACGACACTGTACAGTACAATACTGAACTGCAATATACTGGACTACACTATGGTATACTGGACTATACTGTAATATACTACTACAATACAGTATACAATATAAGTCTGCACTATACTACTATGTAATATAGTGAAATGCACTGTTCTATAGTACACTACACCATACCATACTGTACTATTCTATATTGGACCACACTATAATATACTACACACTGTAGCAATATACTACTGTATACTTGACTACACTACACAATACTGTACTGTGCTTTGTTATTCTGCATTATACTTTAGTATACGACGCAATACAATACAGTGCAATAAAACTGCAGTGCAGATTTGCTTTTGTTTCTGTGTTTTCATTGTCCAGGGCAATTCAGATCCCAGACCGGGTCATCCTTTTCTACAGCTTATACTGTACATACATAAGAACTTTTATTTATTATTTCATCACTTTTCTAATTGACTTTAAGCTTGTAAGCTGTGAGCGACTGAATGATTTAATTGACAGCAAGTGTAAAATAAGCTGGACATTCTGTGCATGTATTTCTCCTTATTTATTTCAATTAAGGTTCACCTAATAAACTGGCAGGTCTGTTTGTGATATCGTTATGACTCTCAAGCCTCTAGGTGTGTTTCTAGCTATAGTTTTTTTTTATTTTATTTTTTTAAAGCAAATCTATAATTTCTCCACCACAATGTGTTAAATCTTCCAGATTGTTTTATTTTGTAATAGTGTCAATAACCATCTCTCTGTGAATGTGCAAAGTGTGAGAAAATCTGTAAAAAAAGAATGTTTTTTTTTTTCTTTGTCGGGTTTGCCCTCAGGATATGAGAGAGCTTTGGCTAAGCTGAAGAAAGAAAGTGAGAAGGTGTTTCTAACAGAGAGTGGGTGGCAGTAACAAGTCCCTTTCGCTTAATTTGGATTTCACTGCTGCTTCCATGGCTCTCCACACTCCAGATAAACTTCTCTGTGGCTTTCATCCAGCTGACTGCTGCCCTCTCGCCTGCCTGGGTTTAGCTTCATGGAGGACATTTACACCTTTTATAACCTCTCTCTCTCTCTCTCTCTCTCTCTCTCTCTCTCTCTCTCTCCTCTCTCTCTCTCTCTCTCTCCATCTGAGCTCACTTTCTGAGAGGATATTCCCATGAATAGATCAAGTTAACGCTTTTGACCCAACATGGTCCATATTTATCAGACCTACAGACCAGGCAACATGCCATGTACAGTATATCTTACATAGAGATGAAGAATATTTGTATATTCAGCTAGACAGACTCATAAAATTATTAATTTTTTTGACAAAATTTTTTTTCCAACCACAGCTGTGAAAGTATGGCCTATGTACGGACTAACGACATCAGTAAGAACCTCCTGAGGTCCAACTAGACATCATGGAGACCAGTAATGACCATTGGAGATGAATGGTGACCATTGTATTTATTTCCGACCTTGTTATGACCTCCGGTCAGCATTCACATATTCACTCCAGTTAGCAAAATCTGCACTGTGGGAGGAATCCAGAGAACCTGGATGAAAACCCACCAAGCACGTGGAGAACATGCAAACTCCATGCACACAGACCCTGAGTGTGGGAATTGAACCCAAACCAAAGGTGCAAGGTGCCAGTGGCTACTGTATCACTAATCACCACCGTGCCACAATCAGTCCATTATAAGCATATTAATTGGTTGTATTTGAATTTATCACATATTTGAATCCATTACCAAAGAAATTCCAACTATTAAAAACCAGATCCAGGTCAAAAGCTTCAGTTAATTCATACATCAAGTGTATGAATCAAGAACAGCTGGGTTCATGATTTTAGAAACACTGAAGTTATAAAGAGGTGCAAAAACCAAGCAAATAAAAGTGAGTGTAAGTGAGTGGTTCTGTAAGTGGAAACACCTTGATGTGGGGAAACTGGTTCAAACTATCAGGAAGTCTACACCAACCTCAGTAACGACTCTTTACAGTCATGGTGAGCAGAAGAGTATCTCACACATGGTAAAATGTTTATGGTGGTAAATATCAATAATTTATTCAGGATAAACGGTACTCGTCAAAAGTCTGATTGTTTTGCCTTACATCTAATTCCTATTTAGGATTTATTGTTAATTATATAGGAAAAAGTAATAATGATGAGAAAATGTACCATAAACTAATTCAATTTATGTCAGACAATACATAGTTATACAGCTCAATATTACAATGAAAATATTTCATAATTTTACATTTTTTTGTGTGTGTATGTTTTTACTATTGAGAACTTATAGAATTTCTGTTAATTGCTATTGTTTATTATTGGTATTGTGCAGTTCTGTTCAATCGCAGCAAGGTTGAGTGAGTGGGAAAGATGTCAGTTTAGTTCCTGCATTGGGAAAAATAATGGATCTAAAAAATAAAAAAATTCTGAAATCTCAACTAAAAAAATCAATCTTTTATACTTTTGCAATCAGTGGTAAGGACCCAATTAGATGCTGAAAAAGACCATGAAGTTCCCACTGCATCCTAAAAATATCAAAGAACACACAGGGAACAGGGTCAAATTTGAAGAAAAAAAAAATGCATTTAGTTCAAACTACTTCCTTGCCACGTCAATGTCAAGGTCTCAATCCATCTATTATGTTGTCACCAATTTCCACTCATGCATATAATCACATTCTCACCAGGTCCAATGAAGAACGAAGTGATGGTGTGAGGAACTGGATACAGTATTGATATAAAATCTTGGACCATGGACGTGGACCTTTTCATGGTCATAGTACAAGTCTGAAGAGGGCAATTTAAGTAACTAAACTAGTTCCTAACTACTAGCTCATCTACTAGTCTACTAACTAGTCTTCCAGTGTGAAGAGGTATTGGGGGTTTGGGACCTAACTGCAGTATAAAATTATCTGGACTTGACTTCTTATTCCCACTACAATATCCAGCTTAGAACATAAGATTTTAGATGCTTAGACTTAAATCTTCCTAATGAACCTTGTGCTCACCTCAGCCGTCTTTTGTAATGTTCTATAATCTTTCACACTGTCTGTACATCCATACAGAATTCATCATTTCCTCCCGTCCTGAGCTCGGCTGTGGAGAATGTAGAAAGGCATCCTCTTGTTTATGACTTTGATCCTTAAAACATCAGAATAATAAAACACTAATATGATTTGTGTCTGGTAACAGCATCTTGGGGAGATGGTTACTTAGCAACCACCTCTGGGTAACAAGAGCAATATAACTGGATGGGAGGATGTGACACTCTGTATAATAATAAATGAAGTAGTATTTTTTTTCCTACACATCCAAAATACTGGCTATTGAGTGATGCATAGTTTATCACATGTGATGAGAACTTAAATTAAGTAATAAAGTTTGTCCAACGTTAACATTTCATAATTGTAGGTTAAGGCTGTAGGTTACTGGGTTAGTGATTCGGGCTGTAGCACCTCCAAATTGCCACTGTTGAGCCCTCGAGCCAAGACCCTTAATCCTATCCGCTCCTGCTGTATCCTGGCTGACCTTGAGCTCTGACCCCAGTTTCCTAACTGGGGTATGTGAAAAGGGTCATTTCACTGTACTGTAAGGTACATCTAACAAATCATTTAATCGTATTATTATTTTTTTTTCATTATTATAAAAATATTCAATTTGCTTAAACAATTTGGTTAAATTGTTTACTAGCTTTTAAAGTAATAAGCTTTTGGTATTTGGTTATTTCCCAAATCGTTGAAAGTATTAAACTCCTCCTATTGGGACAAAATTGTAAATTGCTCACAACAAATTCTAAATGTTGTTCAAGTCAAACCTTTTTATAGTTCTGAGAGTAAAAACTCCCTTTATTTCCCTATACAGTATAATCCCCTGCAACACTAATGCACTTATCCCAGTGTTTGTTTGACTAGCACTTGAATACCATCAGAGTAGAAGGTTTGCTCAGTATTTCAGAGCCATTATCGTGATTGCGTGCATCTCGTCTGAAACGCCGGCCTCCCAGGAACTCCTTTTAATGACTTTTTCAAACATGTGGAAATGGCTTGGTCAGGACTGTACAATAACTCCCCTGCAAGTTCTCAAGGTGTTCCATTCGCTCAACGTCTACAGGAACTACTGCGGTGGGCTCAGATCCGCCTCGGCCGGGATCATCATTCACCAGAAATGATGAAATTTCTAGAAATCAGAGAGCATCACAACTTGAACATACATTAATAAAAATAACTCTAGTGTAAAAATGTACCGACTTGCTAAAGTATTCACCCCCCATGATTTTTTCTTTCTTTTTTTTTTTTCACTCGGTAGAGGTAGCATCATGTTCAGGACTATTCTTGTCTCCTTGGTTGATTCTCTGACAAATTGCCTTATTAGCTTGTCTCTGATGTTTGTTTGATGCACTGCTTCCTCTAGGCAGTGTTGCATGGATTATGGCAGTGTTAGGGTTGTGTGAATGCTTATGTAAGGCAGAACAGCTTTTGGGGGAAATCTCTAAAGAGAACGTATAAAGAATTGCAGGACTGGGAGTAAGAGCAATGTGAACATAAATAAATAAGGTGGCATTTATTTTGGATATTAAAATCATATGTCATGTATCCCCAACTGACGTGGAGGTGGATTTGGACACGAATGTGCCGAGATTCTAAAATTACAAACTGCCAAAACTGGTTACATTCTGCAACTTGTTTTCCTTTTTTCTGGAAAAATAAATGTTGGCAGAACGGAATACAGTATGTCCAGCACATGAACACTGGGGTTATTTATGATGGTTAGGACTAATTGCTCTGTGTTGTCCAGATGTGATGGTGTGTAGCAGGTCTTTGTGGAAATTAAGCAATGTTCTCATTAATAGCTCGCTCGGCCCGCAGCAGTAATTTGATGGCCACAGATTTCCAGCACACCTGTGTAACAGACTAATGACTAAAAATGACCAACGTGCAATGGCGTGTGAATAATACGTTAATCTGAATGTGTTGGGTTTTTTGCAGCAGATTCTGGTGCTGATTTTAGAACAAATCTCACCCTGATTACCCGCAACTAATGAATATGAAACTTGGAGGGGGGGGGGGGGGTGTGAATGCTCTTCCATGTAATAATAGGTCTCTAAGCTTTTTTATTGTATAGTATATTTAGTTTAAATGATTCCTCTTGGTAAAGTTAAAGTACCGCTTCAAATTTTACACCCAAGTTCAAGTAGAAAAGCCTAAAGTTTACTTGGAATATGGAAGTAAAAAGAAAAAAAAACTTACTGATTTTAGATAAATAAGTGCTCTTTAACCAAGAAACTAAGGAACATGGGAAAATATCCGTTACTATTAACTAGCATCTAGCGTTTTTTTACTAATTGATCACATTAGCATTTACAAATAGTGCGACTGATTTTGATGGCTCACCAACTTGAAGTTTTCAAGCTGAACAGCTACAGTAGTTACATCTGAACTATTTAATGGCGCAAATACTTAAATCATTATAACCTTTTATTTAAGATTTCTAACCAATTTTACAAGTTACACAAATTACTTTGATTTATTTTTATTACTTGAGAGTATAACTTAATCTTAATATAAAATTGTTGATGCATGCTATAGGCTGCGCTCTAGACTTCTGATCTTGTCAGTGCTGCATGTATCCAGAATATCTGTACCAACCTTCCTAATGAAAGATAAATAGATGAATCAATTCATTAATGGAACTTTTTTTTTTTGGCAAACACCAAATTCCTAATATTTTTATTTTTATTTATTTATTTATTTATTTTTCAAAATGCTTTTAATCTCTTCCCTTTAAAAAAAATATTATAAACTTTGGTTCATGTAAAATAAAAAAATTAAAGTTAAAAAGTTATATTTAGTTAAAAAAGAATAAAATTATTTTGGGAGCGGTGGAGGTGTTTTTTTTTTTTTTTTTTTAATGGGTGGACATAGGGGACGGACATCTGGACATCTACCACCTACTGTACAATAGGCCACAGAACAGAAGAAATTCTAGTTGCATGTCTTCCTCTGTCTCTGAGAGAGGCTGGGACCGGCCAGGCCGTGCTGGAGGAAAGTGGGTGCTGGGATGTTTTTAATTTGTAGGCAAGAATCAGTGTTTTCCTCCCACAGTCCAAGGGCATGTCCAAATTGCCTATAGTGTATGATTGTGTGTGCGTGTGCGTGTGTGTGCGTGCGTGTGTGTGCGTGTGTGTGCGTGCGTGTGTGTGCGTGCGTGTGCGTGCGTGTGCGTGCGTGTGTGCGTGCGTGTGTGCGTGCGTGTGTGCGTGCGTGTGTGCGTGTGTGTGCGTGTGTGTGTGTGTGTGTGTGTGTGCCTTTGCCCTGCAATGCACCCGGTATGTACATATAAACTGTCAAAGGCATCCTTGCACAATGTGTTGCACCTGACAGTTTTGAATTAGAGTTTTCTGTTTGATTGCTCATGCCTGAAAAAAAAAAAAAAAAAAAAAGAAGAAGATATTTTTCATCTCACTACTCATGTGTATAAATCTAGTCTGATTCAGGGTGAAATTAGCTGATCACATCAAACTCCCCCAGATCTCCGGCTAATCGAATGCCACGGCATAACAGTTGTTGATCTGTGCTGATTTTAATAATTTCCATAATCTCCGGCATCTTATTTCCAACATATTTGCTATGACAGCACATTTCCTCAAGTCAAATTGCCACGCTGCGTAGCTGAAACGGATCGGCGGCTCGTCGGCATGCGAGACGCGTGGATGGTGTTGGTTTGATATCATCAAGAGCGCAAGATTAATCTGAGAATTGATGCATCGGAATTGCATCACTCAGCATTTAGCTCTGTCTTGTACGGGAGGAAATGCTGTTTAACATCTGTCCAGCGTGTGCCTTGGCGATGTTACTTGCATAATGCAATCAAGTTATAATGAATAAACCATATCATGTTGATAGCTGTTATTAAGATACATTTCTACACATTATGGCAGAAAACACCATTAGAATAAACAGCTAATGGAGGTTGAATGCAGATCTTATGGCCGTATGTCGCCTCCCGCTGCCCTCTGGACCCGTCTCACACATCCCGGTGCCCAGCTTCTGGTTCTGGTCTGAAATTCCCACAAAGAGTTTTGCACCTGAGCTTTCAGTAACAGACTGTTATACTGAACTTCCAGCCTCCTAACACACAGTATGAGTGCAGATCAATCCCTGCTCTCCGTCATCACCCACATGAGGATGGGTTCCCTGTTGTGTCTGGTTCCTCTCAAGGTTTCGTCCTATTGCCGTCTCAGGGAGTTTTTCCCTCAGCACTTATAATTCTCACACTTAATCATACTGTATAATTCTCACACTTCTCACATTAGTTAATACTCAAACAAATTTCCATTATCCAAGATTCGATTCTGTAAAGCTGCTTTTTCGACAATGACTGTTGTTAAAAGTGCTATATAAATAAAAAAGAATAATGTCACATGACTGCTCGTTGCAAATGTACATGTCGGACTTGTTAATAATGTTGGGTGTCAGAGCATTTGAGACATTTTTTTTTTGTTTTGCTGTTCTTTTTAATAAACATATACAGTGTATACATTATACAGTGTGTGTGTGTGTGTGTGTGTGTGTGTGTGTGTGTGTATATATATATATATATATGTATATGTGTGTGTATATGTGTATATGTATGTGTGTGTGTGTACATATATACATATACATACATACACACACATATACATATACATATATA
>JAAGKR010006458.1:15588-42787 GCA_011419295.1 Clarias macrocephalus
GTGTGTGTGTGTGTGTGTGTGTGTGTGTGTGTGTGTGTGTGTGTGTGTGTGTGTGTGTGTGTGTGTGTGTGTGTGTGTGTGTGTGTGTGTGTGTGTGTGTGTGTGTGTGTGAGAGAGTGTCTATAAATGTGTTAATGTCTAACTTGACGTTTTTCTGCAGTAGACAGCTGATAAAGTCCTTGGCTTGTTTTGAGATGTCCTCAAAACTGTCCTCGTCGAACTCCCACTGGCCCGCAGTCACTAAAGCCAGAGTCTCTGTATCGCTGTCTCCTTGGAACGGAGATTCTCCACTCAACCTGCACACAATTCATTCTGTTATTAGCTTATGTTACACATGCAATAACGAGAGAAACCACTAGATGGCTGGCTACCATTTTTTTTTTTTAACTATCTTAAAGCCCAACGCAAAACACAACTAAACCAAGGAAATGAATGGAACGCTGGTGATGGGTTCAGTCACTCGATAACAGGATAAAAGATCAAAATTTAAACGTGGAAAATTTAAACATTAAAAAAAATTCTGCATAATTATACTTTTAGAAATATGCCTGTTTAGTTTTTTGCATGAAGTAAAACTTGTAGTTATGCTTTAATACCAGTGTAGTCTTATACTTGTACGTCTGTCTGCTCTTAAAGAAAGCAAAACTATCTGGATTTACTTGTTGGTATTGTTTGCATTATATTGTTAAAGCAATTGAACGTTGCGTAAAAAGCCCATGAGAACATCTACCAGGACTTCCTCAAACGCCAACCTCACATTCACTTGTCACGTGTACTCAGATCTACAAAGAAAGCTAATTAAAAGAATCAGGAAATATAATACCAGTACAAAAAAAAAAAAAAAAAAAAAAACTTTATCACAGGTCTTGAGATGAAAATGGTTTCCAGAAATGAAACAAACGCAATGTCGTCCCCCACCTCAAGGATCGATGGTTCGAATCTCACTTCAGGGTCTGTGTGCATGGATGTTCTCCCCATGCTTGGTGGGTTTCCTCCAGGTACACCGGTTTCCCAGATTAGGCTAATTGGCGTTCCCAAATTGCCCGTAATGTGCGAGTATTGACTGGAGGACCTACCACGGTCGTTCACATGGGGAATAAATACGATGGCTCTAAAAAGGTCAGCAATAGTAAAAAGGAAACAGGCTGCCGATGACGTGGTGATGAAACCGGTTTCATACAGTATGAGATCGTGTTCTTGTGCAGTATTAGTCTTGTCGCTGCATGTTTCACTTTTTTTTTTGTGGCAGAAATCCTCTGGGCAATTTATCACAATAGTCATAAAAGTTGTCCTGTAAACAACAGGACGTGTTTCCATGTTGTAAGACGTGCACACACACACACACACACACACACACAAAGAGATGGAGAGAGATGAAACTTACAGTATGTAACAGATAACTCCAATGCTCCACATGTCTGTGTTCAGACACACAGGTTCGTAGTTGATGACCTCCGGAGCCACAAACTCAGGGGTTCCATGCATCACCTTCAGAGGAGTGCAAGAGTCTGAGCAACACACACACACACACACACACACACACACACACACACACACACACACACACACACACACACACTCTGTTCAATCATACACATTTAAAAACTGACCCGTACACACACTACCCTGTACACACGCTAACTCTGTACACACGCTGACCCGTACACACACTACCCTGTACACACACTGAGCCGTACACACACTGAGCCATACACACTCACCCAACTTGCTGGCAAGCCCGAAGTCGATAATCTTAATCTGAAAGCCGGTTCTGTCCTCACACACGATGTTCTCCGGTTTCAGATCCAGGTGAACGATGTTCTGCCGGTGCACGTACTGAATCCCCTGCAGGATCTGACGCATGTAGCCGACACTCGATTGCTCCGTGTGCTCGAAGTTATCATCCACAATACGCTCAAAGAGCTCCCCGCCCGGAATGCTAGACACACACAGACACACACACACATACGGATTACATTCACCCTGGGTTTAGTGGAACAGACTGTTTTGATCAGCTTGAAATTTTAACGATTTCAACTGATCTTCCAGATCTCATCTTGACCTCCACAGTTCCCCTGAACTGCCATGTCTTAAACCATTTCTCACTGTGGAAACTGCACGCTGATGACGCTTTGCTCTCTTCTTGTAGCCTCCTCCTGCATTGCGGGCATCAATAACTTTCATTTTCAGAGTCTCACACAGCTGCTTAGAGGAACCCAGGGTTGTTGAGTTGTCCGCAAAGTGTGTGCACAAGGTTTGAAGAGTCAAAGTGTTTGTAAAGCTTTGAACTCGCCATTTACTGTTGACAGCTGTTGCCATGCGTCAGATCTAACGAGCTGATTGAGCTCTGAAACCTTGGAAAGAGAATCTAAGACTCTAGAATGCTTGGGGTGCCAAAACTTTTGCACAGTGCAATGTTTTTTTTTTTCTTTTCTTTTTTTCCCCCCCAATTTATGGTATAAGAAGTAACTATGCATCAATGTTTGCTGAAAATATTGTGCATTTTTTTCCCATTAACATCTTTTCAATTAAAAAATCACCAAAATCCATTATTTATCAAGGGGTGCCTACAGTTTTGCATAAGACTGTACTTTGAATGACAAAGCTATCTCCTCCCAAATCTTTCTCATAAATGTTTAAAATTGCCCAACACCAGGCATTTTTTGGTATTTTCCATGAATTAAAGATGTAGTGTATCTATTCGAAATATACATCATGTTAATATACTCATACACCTGGAATAAAATCAGAGCATTCAAACAAAGCCTCGTAGCATCGAACATTTACATGATGACTAGTTGGCGGAGAGTTTTACAGTTTTACAGATATAATGTCTATTCTTAAAAGTACTGTACAATTACTACCCCAGACCAACCGCATGGTGCACTGTGGATACTCACAACTCCATGACCATCACTATCTCAGGCTTGTTATCGTACGCTGCCAGGCACTGCACCAGTCTGGGATGATGCAGGGAGTTCATCAGCTCGATCTCCTTCTTGGCCGCTTCTCTCTCTTTTGCACGCCGACCCTTATAGAACTTTCCAGCGAACACCTCTCCGGTCTCCTTATGGGTCAGACGATACACATGACCGAACTTCCCTCTGAGGGAAACAGAGATTTAAAAAAAAATGATTCATGTCCAAAAACATCAGACCGTGTCTGTATAGTCCCTTGCTTTGTGTCTGAAAGAAATGTCTGAAAGTCTATGAAAATGCTTCTCTTTGTCGATGATCCAATACTTTGGACTTTGCTGCAACTACAAAATGGATTTATGCCAAATTCTTAATACTTACTGTAAGTGAGGCCATGCTTTACACCCCAAACATTCATAAATACCTCCAAGCTATAAGGTTGGTATGAAAAATCTTTAGCAAATCTTGTTGAATCATGTGAATGGCAGAGTGACAGTTGATCCCGACCTCTCGCAGACTCCCTCAAGGAATATATTCCTGAACATATCAAAGTTCGCCAGAACTGGCTGGAAAAATATCAAATGCTTCACTTGTCTTCTTAAGACTCGCATGTTTGCACACGCTGGAGCTTTTCTGGGATTAACTTTTGGCATCTTTTTCCTTTTCTTTAAAACTAGAGCTGATGTGAGCCAGTTGATGTAAGTTTCCTACATGCAATCTGTTTACTTACACTCCCAGTTTGTCCAGGACATTGTAGTGGTCGGTGACTTTGTGCTTCTCATCAATGGTAACGGTGACGTAATTGTTTCTCTTCTCTCCACGTTGCTCACCTTGGAAGAAGGACAAAACCATTAGCACAGGTGATCAGCTAAACCACAGGCATGGAGGGTAAAACCATTACATACGCCAAGGATGAGAGCAAACGTTTTTATCTGGGTTTTATAGGCTTAATAAAGAAACAAAAACAAATATTTTGAAATATTTGAGATATTAATAATTCTTACTGATGCTTATGAAACTTTTCATTTCCTAATTTAAATAGTGACCACTTCCCTAGTGGAATTTGGTGGTACTGCGATAGTATTTTTGCACAATAAATAAATCAAATAACTAATTGATTAAATGTGATAGTTTGTGAAATGTTTGTGAAAGGTCAGAATGAATAATGCAAGTTTTCCAATAATAACTTTCAAAACATGGTATCGGTGCTAAAAAGTGCCTCACCTAGGTGAAAAAGTTAATTTTCAGAAAGGATCATAAAACACAATTTTTCATAATACTTTATGCTTCTTATCTCCCGATCCCGATGCTCCGCCCCCCTCCCCCCCCAAAAAAAAATGTACATACACATTTATATTTTTATCAGATGAAAAAAAAAAAATCATTTTCTAAATACAATTTCATGCCCTTTTATGTCTGTAGTGTCCGTAACTTTTTATTAATTCAAGTCTTTCAATGATCTTAATTGTCATTCAGATGAAACTTGGCCAGTTAAGATTTCACATGAAAACACATAAACCTGAAAAAGTCTTCAAATATTGTAACATTAATATGACGGACACTACAGATGTTTAACTTTTCAAGCTTTTACCAAAAACTAACGTAGATTAAGTACCAACAGGTCATGCACTATGCTTCTTTAGTGACAATACTCATAAAGATATACGAATAATTTGGATTTTAAATTATTATTGTTTAAAGCCAGACAGTATAATTCACATTCACTCCAAATAGAGAAAAAAAAACAACAACAACAACAACAGATGGATAGGTTATGACTGTTTATAACAATCTTATTATAATAGTATCTTAATAATAGTTCTTATAATAGCGCCATTCTTTAATAAATACAAAATGGTAATTGTGAGTAATGGCGAATAAAATACTACATTTCATGCTGTAATAGGACAATAATCAACTTACGGTAACAGTAAGTCTGTAACTTGTAACAGTAACACAATCTTGTAATAACGCACAACTCGCTGACCTAAAGGGTTGCATTTACAATACGATGGTTGAATTGTGGTGGTTTTTCTCACCTGCCCCGCTGTCCATCCTGACCACCTGAGACTCTGGACTGGGGTCACTGCGTCCCACGGCGTTACAGGCTCTGACCCGGAATCGATACTCCTCCTGTGGCTGGAGTCCGGAGCTCACCCTGAGGGAAGTGCTCTTACAACTAGCTGAGAGCTCGGCCCAGCAACCTGCCTTGGCCGAGCTGACTTGCTGGACCTCCACCACGTAACCGGTGATGACTGACCCGCCGTCGTAGCACGGCCCTGACCAGGTGAGTACGAGGGAGTGCGAGGAGCGCACGCACGCCAGCGGGGACGAGGCAGGTGGCTGCGGCCGCTCTATAGCACACACACACAAGCAAATCCTCAACATTGATTTCCTTGTAGTTTTAGGCTACAGTAAACAGGCTGGTGCTTCTGGATGAAGCCTGAATGACGTTACCACATAACGTGGCTTACCGATGACAGAGAGTGTGAGCGAGTGCTGGGAGGAGCCTTTACGGTCCCGCACGAGCAGCGTGTAGCGTCCGGAGTCCTCGGGTCGAGCGTCTGAAATGATCAGCGTGCTGCTCTCAGTGCCGCCGTCTATCCTGAACCTGGAGCCTGCGAGAACCTACAGACGGATTGAATTCACATCCTTTATTAGTTTTTTTAGAACCAAGCAGGTTAATTTTTGTCAATTTGGTCAATTTTATTATTAAAAAGAGTTTATTGATTTTTTTTTCTAAACTTCAGAGGAGCCCAAAAAAAATTATATACAGGACAGCATCAACAATGGTGCGACTACTAAACTAAGGGTTGCATCACACCATCTTGTCCTTGATTAGTTTCTATAAAAGCATACCACCCAGTGTTTTATTCTTTTTATAACCTTTCCAAACCTCCAAAAATGTGCAGTGCAGAAAAAAACACAATTTAAATCAAAATATTATATAAAAAAAATATAAAATCTAATAAAATAATAATAATAATAATAATATATAATTATTATTATTATTAATGTAGGATAAACACTAATATGCAGATTTTTATTTACAGTATTTATTATTATTATTATTATTATTATTATTATTATTATTATTATTATTATGTTCTTGCACTCCCTGTTTTTTAATCCTTGGTTATATCATTTGTTCAGTTCTTAATGTATTATTATTTTTGTTAATTAATCATTTTTGTTTTTTATTTTTTGCTATGAGTTAAGTCTCCTGAACTCGGACATGAATTTTGTAAATTGATGACAGCAATCACAATCAGAATAGATGTGAAAATGTGTGTGTATGTGTGTGCGCGTGTTTGTCAGTACCTCTTTTCTGTTATAAATCCAACAGGAAACGATAGGTGGGTTGCCCGTGAAGGTACAACTCAAACGTGCCGTCTCACCCGCCCGCACATTCACCTGAACCTGAGACGACGCAATCTGCAGAGGGACGACTGCAGGGACAAGAGGACACAGAAGACGGTTATCAGCCATGTGTGAAACTGAACTGTATTATACACTAACTGGTGAAAAAAAACACTAAACAGTTGTGTTTCCATAAGAAAACCATTTGTTAGTGAGACTAATCAGGAAAAAAAAAAGGCTTGAATTTGCTAAGGAGCAACATTCCAGCCCTGTGACTGCACCTTGTTCACAACCACAATACTGCAGCGCCAGTTTACATTTAATTGTGCAGCTTGTTAATGTTTAGTGGGTTATCAATGTATTTACAGTAATGTTGCACAATATTGCAGTGTTAATAATGATTGCAATAAAGCTCTACTGCTTTTAACACAGGCCACGCCCACTCCGGGTGCAAATCTGAATACAGATAAAGATATTGAAATTTGAAGCTCTAAGCAGCTACAGAGATAAATAGGTGTATTGCGTTACATTATAACTATACACTGAGGCAATATCTGCTTAATCTGCTAATTAACATCGTACACACCCGGCTCATATCTAACTTTATGGCTCAGTACATGATAAAACTCTCAGAAGAGCCACCAAACATAACATTATTCAAACTAGATCGCTTTATTTGACTTCATGAATAATGGGCCTCATGCTTCTAATGAAATTATGTTTGCATTTGGCAATTCCCCAAAATTTTTAGTGTTCGATTTTTTTTTTTTTTTTTTTTTTTGGAGTTAATAGAATATTTGGAACAGGAACGGCATTTAAAAGGTAGAAAAAGAAAGTAACAATTATTGACCAAATTGGATCGCTCACAATGTTGGTCCTTAATTAATAAATAAATAAATAAATAAATAAATAAATAGTGACTGGTAAAATGACTATTCCAGAGTAATTTATGTTATCAGTGCATACTTAATGGGAAATATTCTTACTAAAAAAGATGAGCATAAAGGCACACAAAGTAAATTATTAAGTATAATCTTATAAGTAAATCATTAGAATGTCTCTAATTTCATCCATACAGCACGGATGCTGGTTAAATGCAGTTTGTACTGTATATTTGTATTTGAGTGTCTGTACTGGGTGAACTGAGGATTTATTTGTTTGTTTGTTTGTTCGTTTGTTTGTTAAATGATTACAGGCATGCTTTCTGAAATATATCCTAAAAATAACTAAGTAACTAGGTAACTAAGTAAGGGTTAAACCAAACTATATTCATGACATCATCCAGAATTTAGGAGTAGTAAAAACAACAACAACAACAACAACAACAACAACAACAACAACAAAAACAGCTACAGTATGCACACAAACCCTGGTTAAACATCAAGCTAAATTTAGTTCATTTATTAAAGTCCAGGTCATAGTTTGGGTCATTTAAGGTCAAATTACAAGGCATAAAAAAAAAAAAAAAACCTTATCAGCATGCTGGCCAGAATATTTCGTTGTGTTTACTTTCTGTCTCTGTCTGTCTGTATCTGTTAGTGTTTTTACTGTTTATCTGTCGGTTTCTATCTAAATCCTTTCTCTCTCTCTCTCTCTCTCTCTCTCTCTCTATCTTGCTCTCAATATATCAATATATACAGTACCTGCACTGACTAGCCACAACATTGGACTGGGATCTGGCAAGTTTGGAGGCCACGTCGGCAGCCTTGGGCTCACTAAATCTTTTTAAATTTAGTGCTATATTTATATAATTTTATATACATACAGTATATCACATCCACTGGGTGATACATGCTCTAAGTGAGAAATAAAACAGGCCATCTTGATGTCATTTTTACAAATGTTGTAACTTGTAAAAATGTCTGCATGACTTTTAAAAAGTTATATCTTAATCAGTTTATCCCTAATGATCAAGCCAGGGGTTGATGGTTTCAAGGGAAAAAAAAAAAAAAAAAAAAACTTCATGAGACATCATGAGGAAGAAACCTTAAGGGGAACCAGACTCCAAAGGGAACGCGTCCTCATTGGAGTGACTCCATATAGTGTGATCATAAACAAATCCACTCTCCAGCTGTGTGCCGTTGTAGAAGAGGAAATTCATTGTAGTGAACAAAGAAGCCGCCCTGTTATGGTTACTGATTGTTCAAACCTTTTCAGTGTACAGTAGCTCCAGCCATTTTTTTTCACAAGCATAAACATTTAAAACACAATTAAATAATTGTTTCGAATACACAGTAAAATGATGCAAATTCAGTGGTTGTGTATTTAAGTCACCGAGACAATTTTACAAGCTTTTTTCTTCCTAGTACAGGAACGCAGGTCTGTTAAGACGAGCCACATGCTACAGATGTAGTAGAGTATTTTCCTATAAAAATAAATAAATAAATAAATAAAAAAGCCCATGGGCTAATTTTAGTCAGACGAAGGCAAAAAAAACCTGTGTGACAACATTTTTGGAGGTTAGACGTACATGATAGAGGCCAGGAGCTAGAAAAAGAAGTCTGGTAAACATAAAAAATTTAAATAATAATGAAAATAAATAAATAAATAAATAGAGCCCACATGCAGATCTGAGATTTTTAAGCACTACAGTGGATTCGTCCATAATTGGCCCTAACAGTTACAGTTTAACCTCGTCTATCATGAATGGCTTTACCAAGCGCAAATGTTGCATGACCGAAAAAAACAAAAAAGCAAAAAAAAAAAAACACTATGCAGTAAAAAAGGACCTACAATGAAACGTTTAAAAGGACACAAGCGGAAGAAGGTTGTAAGATTTACTAATAATACAAAGGAGAGAAAAACGTATTTAAGATATAAACAGACGGAGGTCTTACCTGTTCCCGAGCTGCTTCTTCTCTTCACCGGGAGCTCTGAGGACCGTGGAGGACATGGACAGAAGATCAGAAACACAAAAAGTGCGGGGAGGGGTTACAGATGCAATCTGTGTGTGACATGCATGTGGCTCAAGCATGAAAGGGAACAGTACGACTACGCATAACCAGACACACTACTGGAATTCGAGAACCGCGATAAGACGAGCTACTGTTCGCTCATGAGTCTTGTTTATAGGCGAACAGTTTATGTGGAATGAATGACTTCCTGGTCATATGAGAATGATGAGCGTCATGTTGTGTTTCAGTCATAAATCATTCATTTGTACACAGAAGGTAAACACTGTGCTTGTGAATGCACGTCTGTACTTTTACTTTTTGGAATTTTTTTAGGTGTGAAAGTTAATTACTTTTGATTGATTACTCAATTATTAACAAAAACAAACAAACAATAGCAATGCTTCAGAAGTACGAAGAGAGAAGAAGAAAAGGAAATATAAAAAAAATAAACAAACAAACTAATAAATATATAAAGTATATATATATAATTTAGAAAAGGCATTAACAAGGTTGATCTGAAAGGTTTTCTACCTAACATTCCCCCACAGGCTTCATTTCATGCTTGATTTTCTCTAGTAACAGCTAATTTACGTTGGACACACAAATGAACCTAATACATATTAAATTAACTTAAAAAAAAAACATGCTGTTGGTTAACACTATTAACATGATGACATTTTACTAAGCTTCTTAGGTGATTTTATCTAACCGAGGCATTGATTAGTTTAGGGGTCTAAAGTCCTTCACTCTGTACGTTTCTTTTGTCAGTAATTTATACTATTGCTCTGACTGTTAGATAAAAAAATAAAAAATATATATAAAAAAAAACAAGAGTGTTACCTTTCAAATAAGACTGAGATCATGACTATGACCCAAGGTATGTAGGAACAAATCAAATCTAATCTATTAGTGCTCCTTTAACCATTTATCGTTTATTAATGTATCCGTTTTCCATCTTGGAAAAAGTATTTTGTGTTCTTTCTTTAACATGAATATCTTCTTTTACTTTCTTAATCTTCTTAAAAAACAACAACAACAACAACAATGGCTTATGAGGATCTGAGAGGTTATAGCTGTTTATAACTCATTTTGTGGTTATTCCATGACTTCTAATGTACAATTAAAAAAAAATATTTAAATTTGGCCTGGTGTAACTTTTACAATTACCATTTTAACATTCTTAAAATAAGTCTATTACAGGCTATAACGGACTTAACTATTTTAACTTAAACATACTATAATTTAAATTAATTTTAAAATTATTTTGTTAAATTAAGTTAAATTCCGTCCTTAATTTAAATATGTTGATATTTTTAATCACTTTTTATGTAATAATGAAAATAATAATAATAATAAAATAAATACACAAATAATAATTTTGGTGTGGTAACAGTAATCCTAGTAAAACAATCACAGCAGTCTGCAACAGATCGGCCCATTGTTAATTATTTCCATGGTGCATGTCTCCGGGTATTTTATTACTTAAAAAAAGGAACTAATTGTTTGCTAGTTATCAATCATTATATTATACAAGTGTATACTAAGTGATGCCATGAGCGCCATCTGTTTGACAGACATTTATGCACCATTTTGTTCATATTTCTATGCGGATTGAAAAGATTTAGCACTATGACCATTGAACTATTAAAAATAGTGCTGTCATGAAAACCCAAAAATCTAAATTACTGTGATGTTCAGTAGATTACGTTTCTCTGATATGCCTGGTATCTAAGGTAAGAAAAACTAGGGTACGGGTTAGGGCTAACCCTAACCCTAACCCTAACCCTAACCCTTGCCCTCATACTATCACAACCCAATTAGATGGCCACCGGGATGCTTCAACTTGGTGCAATGCAAGTTGTCAGGAATAAAATTTCCAGTCTATGGAACAGATTCCTAACAACTCGTTCCACTGTTGATTTCACTGCTCCACATCTGGAAGACCAACAGTCACAACAAGATGATACGAGACGAGACAAGACGAGACGAGACGAGAAAATGCTGCCAGTACTTGCTGGTATTCCAGGGTTACACATGACAAGTTGTTGGACTATACAGTACGATGGCGTTTGGCTGCAGCTGGACGTGTGAGGAGGCCCAGTGTATCACGGCCCAGTGTTGACTCTACGTCATTATCAACGTCATCTGAATTTTGAATTTCTGTTGCTGATGGATGCAGATTTTGGCATAAAATCAGACTTATTTATTTCACAGAAATATATTTTGAAATGCGTTTACTGTACATCTGCGACCTGAACAAATCATAAAATCGGTCGATTTGCTCTTCAAGACGGAACACTCACCTCTCGGGCTCGTTGGTGTTCGAGGACTTTTCGTCTGAGGCGACTCCGGCCCTCTGAACACGCTGATTTCCTCCAGACCGGTCTTAGGCGATTTTAAGCCCGAATTTTCCAGAGGAGGGCTGCAAGGAGAGGACGGAGACGAGCGTCTGTGATTGTTCGCGTGAGCGACGGTCGTTTCTTGAGCAAATAAAGACAAAAAGATATCAACATTAGTGATAAGCCATGTGATTACGAGGCTGTGGAGTTTATTTAAGGACAAACTCGTCTAAAGAGCGGCCGTGCTCCTGTGTGTGGTGTAAAGATCAGTCCATAGGGGCATCTTTTTGCCCAGGGGTAAAAAAACTAATTACACCTCAGTGACCGTTTTGTCAAATCACGAATATATATTAGGCACAAACACAAGCATTCAAAAGAGCCTTCGAGGTCAAGGCTAGAGATACGGCTGACAAGCCGAGAGATAAAGCGTGTCAGCTCTTGTCCGGGAAGTCATCTTTCGTTCTCGGCAGCTGTTGTTGTTCTTGTGTGTGAGAGTTACCTCTGACATACACTGCTGAGCTGCTGGATGTTTTTCCTGCAGTGTTTTCAGCTACACAAGTGTAAGCTCCGGCGTCCTCCGGGACACATCTCCTAACGACCAGCCTCGCCTCTCCTCTGGCAAACGACGAGTTAGGGGATCTCAAAGGCTGACCTGTGAATGATGGAAGAAACAGAGAAAGTGAAGAGCAGAGAGTTAAAGATTAACTGGTTAATTTATTTTTGGGGCGTGATGGGGGGGTGATGGGGGGGGGGGGTGATGGGATCATTTAGAGTCATTACTTGCGGTTAGGTCAACCTGCTAAGATCTAATTATCAGTGTTTGTGGACGCATGTGATCGAAAAAGTAGGAAAGAAAAGCGGTGTGGAGAATGTAGAGGACGCAAGAAGAAAAGAAACGAAAAGCTCTTTGAAATGAAAAAACAACAACAACAACAACAAACAAAAAAAACATCTACTGGTGATTTTTCAGTTCAGTGTTGGTGAATCTGTACACACTGAATCATCAGATTCCTGTTTCTGTCATTTATCCGGAGAGGAACCTGAAGTGGTCTTCTGCTTTCGTTAGGTTCAGCTAAGTTCAGCCTTTATTCATCACATTTACATTCTTTATTCTTCACATGTCCCAGCTTCTTTGTTAGTAGGCGGTGGTCAGAGCTCAGGGTCAGTCATTATACCCTGGCACCCTGGAGCAGACAGGGTTAAGGATCTTGCTCAAGGGCCCAACCTGGTGATGCTGGGGTCCGAACTGCCGACATTCTGATCAGTAACTGGACTCCCGGGGGCAAGTGTAGTCAGAACCATACCTGAGACCCTGGCGTGAAAGTAGCCTCAAGTGACTGATGACTGAATGCTAGTTATTTTTCAGTCTTCTGTTTCTCTCTCTCACACGAGCACATTACTCATACTGGAATATTAAGCATAACTCAGGTGTTGTGTTTTATCTCATTCTAATGGCCTGGATTGTTGTGTTGCTTCATACAGACATTCTGTAAAAACATTATTCATACAAAATTTCCAGTGTCTTCTGTCAAAAAAGTACATCAACCACAAATAGCTTTGTCGTTATACACCAGTATAACCGTACTGCTCTCTAATAATATACTGTAGAAGCAATACACTTTGAAGTTTCCTTCCTCTTTGCTTTTTTTTTTTTTTAATACACCACTGTTTCCTTTTTTCACAATAAAAAAAAATCTGAGACATTTGCTCCAAAGCATGAACTGTACTGTAGGTCGTGTCCACGGTTGTCAAGCCTGCAAGTCCGAACAAGTCTCGCAGCCGTTAAATATCATCTCGGTGTTTACCGAGCCTGGGTGTAATCTATTGCACTTAAACCCTGTATTAATCTGCAGAACCATGACTACCACTGCCAGGTCAGCATAACATTTACACAGTGATACCCT
The DNA here is from genome assembly GCA_011419295.1 of Clarias macrocephalus. NCBI lineage: Eukaryota > Metazoa > Chordata > Actinopteri > Siluriformes > Clariidae > Clarias > Clarias macrocephalus. Next base: position 29,001 of record JAAGKR010006458.1, read on the forward strand.
GATGAGAACCACTCAGTTTTTCCTAATTAGCTCTTTTTATTAAGGTCCTAAGAATCTAAGGTCATCCATCTCTTTTTCCCTGTCGCACACACACACACACACACACACACACACACACACACACACACACACACACACAAACACAGAAACAGAGAGAAAGAGAGTACAGTAGATGTGCAAATTAATGCATTAAATACAGAGACAATGCAGTGTAATAATATATTATAATAAAAAGCAACATGATAAAGGGGCCAAAATTTAAGAACATCTGTGATGATTAAGCAATATACCTATATTCTACAGTGTAATGAGAACTCACAGGATGTGACAGCTGTGTGTTCACAAGATAACCACTTTTTACTGAGACTAATCAGAAAATAAGGCTTGAATTTGCAAATTAGACTTTGGAGTGATGGAAAAAGGTCATGTGACCTGATGAGTCCACATTAAGCCTATTCCAGAGTGATGGGCGTGTCAGGGTAAGAAGGGTAGCACATGAAGCGATGCACCCATCATGCATAGTGGACGCTATACGAGCCTCTGGAGGTGGTGTTATGATCTGGAGTTGCAGCAACGTTATGTGGCAATAAAATGAAGTCAGCTGAATGAATGTACTGAATGACCAGATTATCACATCTATGGAGTTTTTCTTTTCTTCCCTGATGGTACAAGTATATTCCACGACTCGGATTGTGAAAGAATGAATAAAGAATAGCTACAATAATCAATTACTTAATTCAGGGACAGACAAAAATGCATAAAAAAATCAAATACTATTGGATTGTACACAGTTATTTATTTATTTATTTGCTTATTTATCTATTTACACAGTTTTAGATTGTAATATTTGCTACATTACAATTTCTCTTTGGGATTAGTAACAAACTTTATCTACATCTGTGATTAATAATATGTAATAAAATTATCAGATTGTTATAATAAAAATAAGCATAATATTAATAATAATAAAAACTATAATAATAATAATAATAATAATAATAATAATAATAATAATAATAATAATTTTGTTGAATGACATTATTAGACTAGGTTATTTATTTATTTTTTAATATCATGCTTTACTTCCTGCTAATAAATTCTGTTCAGTTGTTCAGTTCACCATTATGCCAGGTTTTTTTTTTTTTTTTTTTTTTTTTTTTACACAGTTTTAGATTGTAATATTTGCTACATTACAATTTCTCTTTGGGATTAGTAACAAACTTTATCTACATCTGTGATTAATAATATGTAATAAAATTATCAGATTGTTATAATAAAAATAAGCATAATATTAATAATAATAAAAACTATAATAATAATAATAATAATAATAATAATAATAATAATAATAATAATAATTTTGTTGAATGACATTATTAGACTAGGTTATTTATTTATTTTTTAATATCATGCTTTACTTCCTGCTAATAAATTCTGTTCAGTTGTTCAGTTCACCATTATGCCAGGTTTTTTTTTTTTTTTTTTTTTTTTTTTTACACAGTTTTAGATTGTAATATTTGCTACATTACAATTTCTCTTTGGGATTAGTAACAAACTTTATCTACATCTGTGATTAATAATATGTAATAAAATTATCAGATTGTTATAATAAAAATAAGCATAATATTAATAATAATAAAAACTATAATAATAATAATAATAATAATAATAATAATAATAATAATAATAATAATTTTGTTGAATGACATTATTAGACTAGGTTATTTATTTATTTTTTAATATCATGCTTTACTTCCTGCTAATAAATTCTGTTCAGTTGTTCAGTTCACCATTATGCCAGGTTATTTTTTTTTTTTTTTTTTTTTTTTTACACAGTTTTAGATTGTAATATTTGCTACATTACAATTTCTCTTTGGGATTAGTAACATACTTTATCTATCTACAGCTGTAATTATTAATATGTAATAAAATCTACTGTACATTTAGGTGTTTGCATTAAAAATGTTAGCTGTCAGTAATTTAGTAGTTTAGCTGTCAAAGTATTAATAATCATACACCTAAAGTCCAATAAAAATATTTTAAAAGTATAATAATAATAATAATAATAATAATAATAATAATAATTAAGTTCTATAATTCTAAAATAATTCAATAATTAAATTCAATTCAATTTGATTTGTATAGTGCTTTTAACAATTTTCATTGTCACAAGGCAGCTTTACACAATCATAAGAATTATGGAAGTTTGTATGAAAAGTGAATGTGTATGAATCAAAATGATCAGATTGTTATAATAAAAATAAGCATAATAATAATAATAATAATAATAATAATAATAATAATAATAATAATAATAAAGTTTTAAATCATGTTTATTTATCTTTTTGTTGAATGACATTATTAGACTAGGTGATTTATTTATTTATTTATTTATTTTTATATCATGCTTTACTTCCTGCTAATAAATTCTGTTCACTTGTTCAGTTAACTCACCGTTATGCAGCCAGGACACCCTGATTGGTTGACTCCCTGCAACGATGCCCCTTAGCGTGATGTCACTTCCTCTGTCAGCCACACAGTCCTCAAGAGGGGTGATGAAAAGTGGCGTTTCCACATTGATCTTTCCTTTTGTCAGAAGAATGAGAGATAAGAGAGGGATTAACATTAGAGCGTTACAATACAAAACGAGACTCTTCCCACAGAAATATTTAACACCGCGCCTTCTAGGGGATGTTTACAGTTAACAGTTAAGAGTCAATGACTTCAACAAGCTCTTCTCATCTTTCACTTCTGCCTCTTAGGCAGCCTGCATGGAAGATCGTAGATCTCAGTTCTTAACTCTTGGTAAAGGCTCTCAGGTTACAGACAGCTTCATTAAAGACTTCCAGTTAAGTCTTGCAGTAATCCTGTCCTACAGTATGCTGTGTGTTACAGGTGCTTCTGATTGAACGGGCTTCCTGCAATCAGATCTAGATTATTCCCTAACAAAATTCAAATTTACAAACATTTTAATTCACTTTTACCCGTTTTCCTTTTCCTATATATAGATTTATATCCTCATGTTGAAAAAACTGAGGGCGATTTCAGATCTTTCAGCTGGTACTGCGTGCATCTGCTGCATCACTGAGATCAAGGTTAAGACAAAATTCTTTCTTTTTTCCTTTTGAGGCTGTTGTTTTGTCTGCTGCATTGTAACAGAGACGAAAACAACGACCCTTAATGTAAATTGTTCCGGTTTACAGGAAGCCTGGGGCGGGGGGTGGGGGGGTGGGGGGGGGGGGATAATGGAAAATGGTGTGTATAACCAGTGAGTCATTAAACGTAGGTGCACCATTCGCATTCCACTGTGTGATACATCACAACAGATCTTATCAGGAACACACATACAGTACACGGGAAAACAAACACACACTTCTGTCTGCAGTATAGTACACTGCTTGGATAACAAATAAAATAAATTGCAGTTTGGGTTTAAATAATCAAATCAAATAAAAATAAAAAAAATCATAAATGGCCATGATCAGAGATCATACATACAAATGAATGATTTATGGAGTTGCATAGTAATAAAAATAAATAAATAAATAAATAACAGTTATGTTTGATGGTCAAAGTGAAAGTACTGTATGTCCACACACATTGGGACTAAACAGCTGTGTGGCCAGAAGAAAAACACTTTTAGTGAGACTCGAAAAGACTTGAAATTGCTAGTAATCATAAAGATTGGACTTTTGGAGAAATAAAAAAAAAGGTCATGTGATCTGATGAGTCCAGATTGAGCCTATACCAGAGTGATGGGCGTGTCAGATTAAGAAGGGAAGCTCATGAAGCGATGCACCCATCATGCATAGTGTCCGCTGTACGAGCCTCTGGAGGCAGTGTTATGATCTGGTGTTGCTTCAGATGATCCGGTCGAGACTCAGCAACGTCATGTGGCAAGATTAGATCTTCCTATTCACAACCGAAACTGACCCCTCTATAATTTAACTACACTTGTAAATCACCACTTTCCTCATCCTTCCAGATTCCTTTTCATTATGAAGCCACATGAATTTTTTTGCCTAAACATTTTTTGTATAAACTTTCTTTGTTTAGTTGTTTAGACGTCTAATACATGTCCATTGGTACATAAACAAAACAAAAAAAAGATCCCAACCAACAACTACTTGGTATGTGGAACAAGGGATTGTACATCCTGTAAAGCACACTAGCTTTCCATTTTATGCTATTTGGGATTCAACAATGGGAACAGTCAGTTTACCTGAGGATATTCCAAAGTTAGAATAACTGAAGACCTAAAAAGAGAGTTAATAGATTCTCAGGACTGTCGATCACCACAATGGTTTATTCTTCTTACACATTGGCTAAACAGTACTAATAAGAACTACAAACTACTTTTACCCCTGAATATCTTCCACACACTGTAAATGACCTCACAGACACCCACAACTGGCAAGTGCTGCTTAGATAGACAGAAAACGAGGGTATAGGGGTAACACCTACGTAGACAGCACAAGCAATTCTTAGAAGCTCATTCGCACGTTTCTGTGTTTAAAAAAAAATCCCCTTACTTTTCTTACTGTACAATTTTGCCCTTTATATTTTGTCTATGTCTTCTGCCAGAGTCTGACGCTACCTCTGCGATGTTCTTCTGTCTGTTTTTTATAGTCCTTTATAGTCAGATACCACATCAGCACGTCTGATCGGTTTTCATGATGCTATTAGCAAACCGCTAAGCATCAAATTATTTCAAGTTAGAAGTTTACAGTCCCAGTGATTACAGTTTCTACTGTACTTGTAGACGCAACAGGGAAGGAAGTTTCGAGTCGAAAACAGTATCAGGATTTCCTGCGGCGATCAAGCTGAAGCTTGTTTTCACATTAACATCCTTAAACAACGACTCTTATATATTTCCGTATACTGACAATATCTGAACGCTACTGTGTGTATTTATTTATTTATTTAATTTTTTTAAACGGAATTTTGATAGAAAAACAACAATGCTTACTGAACAAAACTCCACTTTTAAAATCCAACCCAACAAACAACCACGTTTTTTTCTTGTTGCCAAAATAACATAGTTCTCATTTTCTAACCTTAAAAGACCATTTCACAAAATAGTAAAAAGGTCAAATTGATTTTTTGCGGTGGCATCAGAAAACAAAAAAAGATCCCAACTAACCAAGAGCACTACTTGGTGTGTGGAACAAGAGATTGTAGACCCTACGAAAGCAAACTTTCCATTCGAAAGCTTTCCATTTTACGCTACTTCGAATTCAACCCTGGGAACAGTAAGTTAGTTAGCTGAGGCTGTTCTAAAGTGGAATAACTGGCGACATATGAAATAAACTTTACAGATTTACAGAACTGTCCACCACCTCCATTCTTCTACTGCAGCAATTTTTTTGCAGAAAAACAAAATCAAACTAATCATGTTTTTTGTTCATGTTAAAAGACCATTTCACAAAGTGGCCCACTTTAGAATAGCCTAAGCTAACAAACTGTTCCTAGGTAACAATAGCGTAATCGCGTATAGCGTAAAACGGAAAGCTAATTTGCTTTATAGCGCGTGCAATCCCTTGTTCCACACACCAAGTAGTGTCCTTGGTTGATTCCACCAATTTTACGTTTTTTTTTTTTTTTTTGTACAACAAGGCCAATTTTCTTGTCGGTCTTAACGTTTTGAGCAAATCTGCTGTTTGGAATAGTTGTAACCTTTCTCTGTTAGCTTCACTTTGAAGAGTGCAAGCTGCTGCTGAACGCTTGCTTCAGAAGGTTTCTATAACAACAGCTTTGACAACAGTTCCTGGTGCAATTCACATGTTTATATTTATGCATTTATTCTAAGATGTTATCGATTCTATGGTAGAAAATCATATATGGTTGAGAGAAAAAAAAAAAACAGATGAAAAACGCGTTTTAATTTAACGAAGAACAATGTTGAATTACTGACATGGTGATGGTTTTTGTTGGGAAACAATGATTGTGTTTAGGTCTTTGTAAAAGGAAGTTTTCCTCAAAGGTAAAACCTTCACGACAGACAAGTTTACCGTTTCCTGGTAACATACGACAACAGTTAACAAAAAGCAAAGACGGTCCTGACCTCGCTCCAAGACATTTACACGTATTCGCTTCATTAAAGGAGTTCCTGGGAGGCCGGCGTTTCATATGTGAAGTCTGATTATGGCTCTGGAGTCCTGAGAAAACTTTCTACCTTGATGCGATAAGTGCATAAGTGTAGCAGGGGATTATATAGAGAAATAAATGGAGTTTTAATTCTCAGGACTGCGTTTTTGTTGTACTGCAAAATCAAAAGTCCCGATATGACTATTTTTCTGCTGTGAACACGGCAACGACCTTTCTGTAGGCATTTCTTGTTTGCCAATAAACAAACGTGACTTCCTCAAGCACTAAGCCGTTATTTAACCTCGGTGCCAAGTAGGTCATATAATGTTATATAATGTGTCAGAAAGCACAAGGAGTTTCGATTAATTCCTAATAAAGTCACAAGTATGTCTCATTTCACCCATACCTGTTATTACAGCTGAGCCCGACTGCTGGATGTTTGAACGAAAAGATTAACATATAGACGTCAAAAACAGGTCTGATACCGTCACCTTTGTCACATATCACCCAAGCCAACTCAATACAACAAAACACCTTAGTTAAGGGTGACATGCCGTGACAGTTCAAATGAATGCAATTATCTTTTAACGCTAAGGCTCACCTATAAGCACATTGCACAGACTCCCGTACATAAAACACACTCACCAGAGTTGAGCGGCCTCTCTAAGCTCTTCCCCTGTGTAGTGATGAAGGAGCGCGAGGCTCCTCCAGATGCTGACAGCTGGATCCTAAGAGTGGACACATAACGTTTCTGTCCCCCACACACACTCATAGTCTTCAAAAAAAACACACACACACACACACACACACACACACACACACACACACACACACACACACACACACACACAAAGAAAAATACTGGATGAATTGTTAGACAGATGCTGCCTGGACCTAAACAAACAACAGACACATTTCCGCAGAACGCTTATCAAACTTCCTCCCTTTCTTCTCTGCTGTCTCTTACTTTCTTTCACAGGCGCACAATCTCTCGGTTCATGCTGTGCATACACACTATCTCGCTCTCACTCTCTTTCACTCTCTCTCGTCTGTACACACGCCTCCCTTCCTCCCTTTATTCCCTCCCTCCCTTCCTTTCAGTAGCCTCAGGGTCTTGCTCACATTGGGGGACTTTGTCGTATGGATTTTGTTGACTTTTTTTCCTCATTCCTTTGCCAGGTAACCGCAGGGTTATCAACTGAACTTTGGCTAGGTTACATCACGCTGCGACAGGCGGACTGCCATCGTTAATCCTGTTAACCAGCACTTTCAAAAGAGAGAGAGAGAGAGAGAGAGAGAGAGAGAGAGAGAGAGAACGTCACTGTCTGAGTAATCCAACGTTATGTGAGGGGTAGCATTGATCGCAACCATCAAAATAATAATAATAATAATGAAATGAAGATGAATAAAAAAATGAGACAAGTCCAGACGCACTGTCTCAGTTTGTCTATTAGTCTGTGCAGTGAAGTGGAAGTGAATTTGTTGACTCTAAGCATGACAGCTCTAAACGAAACCCACATGGGCAAATTAAGGCCGTGAACAAACAAGTTCTAAGCGAGAAGCCTGCAATCACACCAGCACCCATGAATACCCCCCTGTGCACCGCGGAATGGGAGAGGGGGAACAGCGAAACTCCTCGTTACTTTCCCATGATCCACAGGTGAACAGGCTTATTAAGGAGCCCGGACCAGAAATGTTAGCATTTACAAAGAGATAAAAAGAGATAGTGTCCTTACGGACTGTGTTTGCATAGGGTGAACAATGTGTGGAATGCCCCCATACCTGTCCACCAGAGACTGGTTCAGCTGTACTAATTACAAGCCTATCTAGATACCTAGTAATCACCAGTCTCAGGGGACCTGCCAGATCTTGCTACTGTATGTATTGCGTAAATCATGAGCCTTTTCACATCCTCAAACTGATGCGGGGATTTTATTTAAAGACAAGCAGGCTATAGATCTACATCCTTATACGGTATGTTCCACAGTTCAAGAGTTCCTCTTGTGTCAGCAGTGGTGCTTAAGCAAAGCAACAAGGGCCACCAAGCAAGCTGTATACAGTACATACGGCCAAACGGTGCTGATTTACATTGTTTTTTATGTTATACATATCATTTAGAAAATGTGTGTACCAAAGACGCTCCGTCTGTAACTAAGTTTTACGCAACATACGTAGATGTGGCCGATCTCGCTTCCCTAAAAATTTCAAGTTGCTAACTTCAGCCGTTTTGAAGAGATGATTTCACATGAGCCCCAGAAGCGGCTCATTTAAAATGCTAATTATTCATATTTCTTTAGGAGTTTTGATACTGAAATTGGCGTAAGCTTCTAAAAGCACATGACCTGTAAATACCGTTGATTAAAAAAGTTTTTGGTAAAAGCTTCAAAAGCAGGCGGCACGGTGGTGTAGTGGTCAGCACTGTCGCCTTGCACCGCCAGGGTCCGGGTTCGATCCCCGGCCAGGCTCGATTCCCGTCTCTGTGTGCATGGAGTTTGCATGTTCTTCCCGTGCTTGGTGGGTTTCCTCCGGGTACTCCGGTTTCCTCCCACAGTCTAAAGACATGTAGGTAAGGCTAATTGGCGCAGTGTGTGAATGAGTGAGTGTATGTATGTATGTGTGTGTGTGTCTGTGCCCTGCGATGGATTGGCACCCTGTCCAGGATGTACCCTGCCATGTGCCCTAAGTCTCCTGGGATCGGCTCCAGGCCCCCAGTGACCCTGAATACAGGATTAAGCGGGATAGATGATGATGAGTGAGTGAGTGAGCTTATAAAGCAAAAAAAAAAAAAATCTGTAGTGTCTGTAACCATGTCAAATTCATGTTACAATAGCTGTACAATTTAGCATTTCAGGTTTATGTCTTTTTATATGAAATCTAAATCGGCCAAGTTTCATATGAATGACAGTTATAATCATTAATTCATTTGAATTCAAAAAAGTTACGGACACTACACAATTATTTAGCAAATGTGTTTTTTTTTTTTTTTTTGTATTTGATAAAAATATAAAACGAAGTATAAACGAATGACTTACAAAAAAACGAAGCATGGACCGGGACATAAGAAGCATTAAGTATTCTGAAAAATGGTGTTATATGATCCCATCTGAAAATTCACTTTTTCACCGAGGTGAGACACTTTTTAGCACTGATACCATGTTTTGGCTGATACCCTTTGATCGGAACCAATTGTTAAAAGTAAATGGTAAATGGAAAGTAAGTCAGTTTTACAATCACAATTAAGTGACATTACACATCACCAGCGATGATCACAAAGGCATCTCCAGGATTCGAATGTCTAATTTAAGGAGCTGATCAGCATTTATTACTCCCTCAGGTCACTAGTTAAGGGTGGCCAGTGCTAGGACTGTAGTCCAAGACAAGTCAGGGACCAGGACTAGTCAAGACAGGCAGGACAAAGCGTTAAGTGAGTCAATGCAATATACAGTATCAGTGAATGAACGGAGTGCCATTCAAGATTAAATATAACAATCACTAAAGACATAAACAAAATAAGTACAAGTTATACTACTTATCCTGTAACAAAGTGCCAATCCATCTTAGGGCAACATGCTCATTTCAAACACTCTGAGCGATTTGAGAACGCCAGTTTTCCTAATCTGCACGTCTTTGGACTGTGGGAGGAAACTGGAGAACCCTGAGGAAATCCACCGGGCACAGGGGAGAACATGTAAACTCCATGCATACAGACCCTGGAGGTACGAGGCAACAGTGGTTACCAGTACGCCACCATGTCGATTACAACTGTGCAACAATAGACAAAAAAAAAAAAGACCAGATATACAGAAGTAACCAATATGCATAATTGTGGAAGGAAAGAGACAAGAAAGGCGACACTTCCCTGGCCTTGCAGAGACGCATTAAAGAGCCTACTGTCTTCCAGTCACTGTAGAAATGACCTACCATAATGTCTCTTAGAGCAGTGAACCTGTCTCAGTCCAGCGCTGAATGTTCTCTTAGTTAGAATAACACAAGATGGACCAAGAAAACAAGAAACCAATATGCAATTGTAACAAAAACATTGCTTCTTTGTTGTGGATGGAAAAGTTTCTCATCCTTTCAGTGTTTTTTTTCCTTGCCAAAGTTAACACCCATACATAATACATTTGTTGTATTTGGGTCATTAAACCAGTTCAAATATTTGGCTCCAATGGCGGATTGTGCAATAACAAGGCTATGTTTTCCAGGAGACGGGATTACGTCTTGTCAGACTCTGTCCATGTGAAAAGAAGAGAACATGTATATCATTTTAAACTCTATATTTAACTAGAGCAGTGACCAAGATCAAGACAGGTCAACAATCAAGTGCCAAATTGAATTCCGAAACATGACTCAAAACAAGTCCGACAGCTCCCCTAAAACTGCCTGTGTGTTTGTGGCTCCTAGAGTCAGACTTCATTGCCCAGGTCTGAATATACCAAAAACGTCCCAGCACACTCCTTGACAGGTCTCGCTTCATGTGTATATCCTCATCTTAAACACTTTCTTGTTCCCCTGGTCAGGAGAGGCAACATGAATGTCCGATTAAACCGGGGGGGGGGGGGGAGAGGGGACGCAAACTTGTGGGGGGGATCGATCAGCAAGCTGCACATGGCCCATTAAATCAACATTACTTTCAACATCTGGCTGTAAAATCCTGCCAAAGTATCCCACGTTCATAGTATTTACAATCCCCAAATTATCCCAGAATCTCGCCCACTCTTTTCAGATTCACAAACCCCTTCCTCTTTCATAGTTCAGGTCCTGACGGAGTCCAAGTGTCAACATTTGGTTGGTTCAGAGGAGTATACTGTGGAGGACCAACAGCTATACAGTGCATCATGGACCACGTGCTCATTAATGACTTGCACACGGACCATTCCGGGGTTTGCCGCAACACAGGAAGTCATATGGTCTGGCTTTAGGAGATACTTTCAGACTATTTCAGCTGTCATAGATCCAAATCAAACAAACCTGCAGCTCGTTACTGTGCCCCACCTCATGGAAAGGCCATCCATGGTGTGTGAATCGCATAAGTCCTGAGCCATGTTTTCTAGGTATAACGAGGGGCTTTCAAGTCAAACTGGGACTTTAGGACTTACTGGGACTTACACAGTAAAGCATTCGAATGATGCAAACGTTTTAAAGAAGGCCGTGCGTCCGTGAATGACGATCCCGGCCGAGGTGGCTCGCAGTACGTTTCAGAACATTCAGCGACTGATCCATGAAAATCAACAGATAATTTGTTGCCAACTTAGGGCAGAGACGCACCTGTCTGCGGCAGCTGTACGCACAATCATTCACCGACACCACTTGCACATTTACAGGAGCATCAGCTCGGAGTTATTGCCACGTACAGTCCCACACAGTCCTGACCTCCTTCCAGCCCATTTCCACATGATTGGAGTTTCAGACAGGAAGCAAGCAGTGTGATCATGGCTCCGGTGTACTGATAAAACTTTATACCTTGATGGTATCCAGGCACGAATGAAACACTCGGATAAGTATAGAGAGAGTTTTTACTCTCATAACTCAGGAGACGTAGGGCACAAGTCGGGGTACAACCTGCTGGACAGGGTACCAATCCATCGCAGACGCTCATAACTATGTTCTGTTATTCTGCACAATCAAAAGTCCCGCTTTGACTTGAATACCCCTCATATCATACATACTTATTGTGTAGTCAATCCTGGCCGGTATTTTCTTCCATTACGTACATATGTGAACAACTTTGTCTGCCTGGAAGTCAGTGTAGTGTAAATGCCTTAATATATTTCCTTAAAGAGATCTTTATAAGCTTAATTGATTAGCAGGGTATCACTTCAAAAAAAAAAAAAAAAAAAGTGGGATGTTTTTCCTCAGGCAGCCTCGCCTGACCTTAAAATACAAGCCTACGCAGTAATTTCCGGTATGTTGTTAACAGATCTGAAAGTAGGGATGTCATGTATAGACATCTGGAGGGACCGGCATTACAGGAATGCAGTCACCAAAATGAAGCCCACACAGACACGTCAATACACGCCGAGCAATCGGTTTCACATACAGTGCATCCATTGCCTATACTGTATGTGCAGGAGGTATCTACTGATCATACGCTCCGATAACGCCCATATGCAATACAACACCACACCATGCCACACTGCAGGAACTAACCTGCAGTGAACATCACAAGTGCTCCTTAATGGCATAGGTTTTAACCAGGGACAAAATTTAGAGTTATGGTTCCACTAAAGGTCGTATGTTAAAAACTATTTTCAAAGAACATCCAAGGGGGCATCGTGTTTGTGGTTCTACAAACCTTATCAGAAGAAAAAAAAAAAAACAACTAACAATTAAAAGACTTCAGGGCATGTGTTATATGGAAATAATTAAAGATAAAGTGGTGTGATGAAGTCCAACAACAAGCTGTGTTACTGTAACCAAAGGTGTTCAAAGGTGATTAGTCTCCAATTAGCTCAAACCACTAGCGGTTTTATTGCTCTTATACCACAGCAATTTCCCAGTGATTACCAGTATAGACAAGAGATCCCACTTTCTATCCATTTATAGTTATATCCTATGCTGTTAAACTGTTATACCAGCTGGAACAGTCACTTAGACTGGAGACTCCTTCAATAAATGTCATCCTTAGGACCAAGTGGAGAACTTTATATGAAACAGAGATAACGTAGTATGTTACGATTCCTGCCTCGGGTCTGTGTGCATGGAGTATGCATGTTCTCCCTGTGCTTGGTGGGTTTCATCCAGGTACTCCGGTTTCCTCCCACATACAGGTTAGGCTAATTGCCGTTCCCAAATTGCCTGTAGTCTGTCTATGAGTGTGTGCCCTGAGATGGATTAGCACTCCATACAGGGTGTACCCCACCTCGTGCCCCAAGTCTCCTGGGATAGGCCCCCCATGACCCTGTGTACAGGATAAAGCAGTATAGATGATGAGAGAGTGAGTGAGTGAGTGAGTGGGTGAGTGGGTGAGTGAGTGAGTGAGTGAGTGGATAAGTGACTGAGTGTGTGAGTGAGTGAGTGAGTGAGTGAGTGAGTGAGTGAGTGAGTGGGTGAGTGAGTGAGTGGATAAGTGAGTGAGTGTGTGAGTGAGTGAGTGAGTGAGTGAGTGAGTGAGTGAGTGAGTGAGTGGTTGGGTGAGTGGGTGAGTGAGTGGGTGAGTGAGTGAGTGAGTGGTTGGGTGAGTGGGTGAGTGAGTGAGTGGATAAGTGACTGAGTGTGTGAGTGAGTGAGTGAGTGAGTGAGTGAGTGAGTGAGTGAGTGGGTGAGTGAGTGAGTGGATAAGTGAGTGAGTGTGTGAGTGAGTGAGTGAGTGAGTGAGTGAGTGAGTGAGTGAGTGGGTGGGTGAGTGAGTAGGTGAGTGAGTGGGTGAGTGAGTGAGTGAGTGGTTGGGTGAGTGGGTGAGTGAGTGAGTAGGTGAGTGAGTGAGTGGGTGGGTGAGTGTGTGGGTGAGTGAGTGGGTGGGTGAGTGAGTGAGTGGGTGAGTGAGTGGGTGAGTGGGTGGGTGAGTGAGTGAGTGAGTAGGTGAGTGAGTGAGTGGGTGGGTGAGTGAGTGGGTGAGTGAGTGGGTGAGTGAGTGGGTGAGTGGGTGGGTGAGTGGGTGAGTGAGTGAGTGAGTAGGTGAGTGAGTGAGTGGGTGGGTGAGTGAGTGGGTGAGTGAGTGGGTGGGTGAGTGAGTGAGTGGGTGAGTGAGTGAGTGGGTG